>WTXE01000682.1:0-11585 GCA_022496225.1 Russula aff. rugulosa BPL654 | reverse complement strand
AGCTAATTACTGGGTTCGTATACTAGCTGTCGCACAAAGTAAGGGAATGTAAGTGTAATTGTGCATTGTTCCAACCGAACGTTCATCCTTCTGGAGAAGCGTCACCACGTAAGGGAGAGTGGTTGACAGAAGCAGAAGGCTTTAATCGGAACAGAACGGAGTTTCAGAAGGGAGGAAATTACAGGCATTCGCGCAGACTGCGAACTGAGAATTTACCACACAAAAGTCATAGCAGAAAGGGAAGAATAATTCAAAATCGGATTCGCAGATTGCCGAGCAGATCTCGTCGTTAGAACCGTCACTGCAATCTGGGCTGGAGAAATTTTCAATCTGGTCAGAACCTCTCCACTTGCCGCTGTAAAACGACATACAGTTGGCGGGGATCAAGGACCTCAGTAGGAGGAGCACGGGCCTCAAGTGGGGTCGCGCCTATCATGGCAACGTAACTGAGCACGGCGAGCAAAGTGAAGCTGGGGATACGCATTTTTCTGTGGCGGTATGTTGCATCGTTAGAAGGGTCAACGCAAGGGCAGAAGGCGGTACCTACAAAGGCTAGTGTTGGATACTGTATCACAGAGTTAAAAGGCGTAAACGTGGAAGGTGTGAAGACCAGATACTGTAAAGCCTATTGTTGGAGGATAGCCTGAGGCCAGCGAGGTAGAATCGACCGTACTTATATACATTTTGGAAGTGCTGACGAAAGAAAATTAATTGTACCATCTCGGGTCAGAGATTGAATATTGGATGGATCAAGTATGGAGAGCCGAACGTTTGTGAGGTCATAATATGTTGCTGCTGGTGGGTGCGACGCCGCAAAGATGATGCAGGACAGGTAATCCAATAAACCAGACTTCCATGCACGCAATCACGGTCATGATGAAACTGCCCCATTTTATCATCTAACCGAGAGCTGATTTGCTGCTTCATAGTGTTGTGTAACTTGGGGAAAAGTATGGCACCGACTTTGAGGTCAAGAGTTTGCGTTAGGAAATCTAGAGGAGCTTTGGATTTGAGTAACAAGATGACGTCTATATGTGGGATAACTTCAGTAGAACAAAACGAACCTTACTATTCCAGCTGCGGGACATTTTGTCCGAGTCTACATGCCAGTTCACTCATTTTCGTATCTGTGACATTCACATGGAATGGAAGGTAGACGGGCAGAACCAGAGTGACAAGCTCGAGCCCAGTGAACTAGGTGTCGAACACCGCCGGGATGATACATACCGCGGCGATGATTACCGTTAAGAGCAGAAGAGTGTCATTTCGCATGTGGAAAGTAGCCACGTTTGCAGATAACAAAAAGTGATCGTGGCTGGGAAACTGTACTGTATTCCGAGTCGTTTTCGGAATTTTTCGGTAATGAACAAAGACCAATGAGCACGTGACCGACGGCTGGATGCCTAGAAGACGCAGTTGTACGGCAACAGCACGGTAACCTGTACCCGTAAATTTGGCCTTTTGGGGCCTTGATTGAGCAAAACAGAGTGACGGTGCGACATGGAACATGGAACGGAGATAAGTTGACCGTCACCGCGAGGTGTTTTTCATTCACAAAAAGTTTCAATCGTCATCCGGCATGAGCGGGAGCGCCGCCTTCGATGAATCGATGCTGTCATTAGGTTTTCCTTATCCGCAAACTTGTTACGGAGATCCCAAATGAGAGGTCCGGGGAGTTCGTCTTTGGTTTTCCCGGCGTACTAAGTAGTCAAATGTAATCTTGTGAGGTCGTGTTCGACCGGCCAGGAGATCATGCGATCGTGTGTTATATATCCGCCTTGCCTACGGTATTCTTCGTCACTGTTCGTGGGTAGGTCGAGTCGAGCCGGCGTTTATCGCCTATCGTTTAAGATTGGTGAGAGGTTTAGGAAGGAGGGGTGCAGGACTGGAATGGCTTAGTCCGAACAGGGGAGTGAGAAGATGTGAGAAGTTAAGAAGGTCATCGAGCACTGCTTTCGGTATTTGAGGTAGTCTGTTTCGATCAAGACGTGGTCATTTTTCGTCCCCGGTGATCAATGCCTCAAAGAGTTCTGGTTGTAGTGTTTATTAGCACTCACATGAGATGATAGTACATACAGTGCATGCGAACCGTCGGGTCCAGTTCTATGAACTTCTGTCAATCGGTTTCCGAGTCCCAGAACTTGCCATTCCGCGATGTTTTCGACTTGGATCATGATGTCAATATCGTATACAGAGGGGGAAAGGCATCGTATCAGATTAGGTTGCAAATAAACGGTTCTTTTTTGCCGCCGAGTGACGACCAGGCGGGCGAGTATACTGTAAGCTTATTCGTATTCGAGATCGAGATCGCGATTTGAGCGGACATGTTTCAGTCAGGATCAGGCACGGACAGATCTATCATAGAAGTCCGCGACACGGATTCGGAATGTCGTCTTGCCGACCACTCGTCCAGGAGGGACACCGAGCATTTCGACTGTGTTCGACTCTCTGGTGCGCATAATGCTCGGTTATCCCACCAATTCTGCTACTTGGGCTATCCTCCAAGCGGGTGGGATACATACTCGAAACGATCTCGGAAAAAGGCGATGAGGAGGAGGACGAAAATGGACGAGTGGACGCGGCCGTTCGGACTGTCCAAGAATGGAGTGTGACGAGGAAGACGGCCGCTTCGTTTATGGAGATCGCTCATGGTCCTTATGATGGCAGGTGTAATCCTACTTGTACTGTACTCTCGAGCAACGCCTCATGTAAATAATCATCCTGTAAGTCGATTAACCAAGCTGTCAACTCGGTAGTAAGTTAGTTGTGGCCCCTACGGCAATTTTAGTGTAGTTTTTTTTTAGCAGTTTGCGTCTCATTTCAATTTGGGGAATCTGTCAACTTTTTTACCGTGATGTGATGCCCCTTTTAGCCGACTCCCAGTCCCAACTCCTTCACCACATCCACATCCACAATCCAAGAGTGATGACGAAAATGATCAAGCGGCGCGGGTGCCGGGAAGAAATGGAAGTAAATGGTGAGGAAAAAAAAATCCGATGACGACAGAGATGATGACCGTCGTAGCCAAGGCCCTGAAGACTCGAACCTAGCGAAAAAGAAGATCAAGTTACCCTTGTGAAGCGTAGACGAGATCGTACAGGAACGGAGTTTTTATACGGATGGCCAGCCAGGTACGGGTCGTTATTGATCCCAACTTATATTTCTTGAACACCATCCGATCCTCTTGCTAGAGTTCGCACCGCCCCTTCTTTTATGTCCACACCTCTTTCCCCACTAGTACTCTTCTCCCTCCCTTAATCTCCCCTCTCTCCCTCCCTCTCCTTTTTACCCTTCATCATCTCATGTCCGACGCTGAAAAGGAGCTCCTCCTCAACGCTATCCACAAACAACTCGACCATGGCATCTCGTACAACCTTTGGACCGGCATCGCTTATGGTACGTGCCGGACGTCTTTTCCATTTTGCACGGTCTAACCATGTCCAACCGTCCGGCATCTAGGAATGTTCCTTACTGTGTACTGCATCTCAATCAGGATACTCCTGTGAGCCTCATTTTCTCCCCATACATTCGGACGCTCGCTCATCTTCTTTCCCTGTAGTTCCAGGGGTTCGTTGTTGAATTCTCCGGGACACATGTTCGTGTTCGCAATCACGACGGTCATCTTTATACTCGCCACCACCGTGCTCTACTTCGGCCCTGATCTCACGACCCAGGGCATCCCCTTCATTATCAGGGTGATCGATCCCTCTATCGCCGTCGGTTGGTCACCACACAAGTTGAACGTTGTTGTTGGTGTCATTGCTGTTATCAGCAGATTGAATGTACGTATCCGTCTTTTCATCACCTGGTTTCAATGCAGTGGTATAACGAGGAAACCCCATCATAGCCTGTCCTCAGCGACGTCGTTTGTGCGTGGCGAGCCATGGTACTTTGGAAATATGATCGGAGAGTGATCGCTCTTCTTTCCGTCTGCGTCCTTGGGACTTTTGGTGCGTGCACGCCCTCTGGTACTGCAATAGCTTCGATCAGATTGGCTCATGGAATTCGAACTCTCCGTTTGACTCAAAGCCGGCTGCATATATGACGTCAAGTTGGCCCTTGAAGTCAAGCCGGGCACTAATGAACAAAATCTTCCGCAGGGCAAGCTCGCTGTGGTCATTGTGGCGCCTATGCTCGGCACCAATGTCCTATCAACGTCCCTCATCGCTTGGAAGGCATGGTGCGCCACCCACCCACGGGAAAACTTATCTTTCGCCCTTGTCAGCTCACTGACGGATGCCTCCTAGGGAAATACGCCAAGTCTTGGGTACGCAAATCAGAAAAGGCAGCACTTCGGAGCGCGTGGAGAAGATTCTCGCGCTTCTGATCGAGTCCGGATTCGTATATTGCCTCCTTTGGGTAAGTCTCGTCTCACCCTCCAATGCTCTACCTGCAGTTGACTAAATGGTGTTCCGCTTCAGTCGATTTACTTGATGAGCGCGTATGGCGTTCTTCCCGGTGCTGGGGCGTACATCGTCAACATAGACATGCTTTGCTTTCGGTGCGTATTTGGATAAAAGAACAAACTAGAGCTGTTGTGTAAAGTGACCAATTTTGGTTCATTTGCAGAGTATGTATCCGGCCATCATCATAATTATCGTCTGCATGCAGATCAGTCAAGATGCGTACACCACTAGGAATCGGTTTACCACTAGGCAAGAACGGACGAACGGGTTTGTTCTCACAACGGTTGAACTTCCAGTTGGTGCAACCACTGTTGAGAGCAGTCAATTCAGCAGTCAATTCACGTCTAGAGGGAAAACGTCTACGATGGATGAGTCTCCATGCTGACGGCTCGCCTTGGACTGAGACGGGTGGTGACTCTGCAACTCATGGATTCCTTATCCTCACGATCACTCATTGGATGTGTTGCTCACAGTAACTTATGCATCATCGCACATTGATACCTCACTTTCGACATTCGCACTACTTTTCGTTTTTTTTTTTTTTTTTGCATCTGCAGTTCAGAGACGGACGGACAAATCAGCCTGTTGTTGACCAATCCCCCACCCCACAGAATCTTCCTCATTGTAATCATTTACACGGCATATAGCAGAACTTTCGGACTATTGTTTGTCAGCTGTCCACACAGTGTATACGCCCAAACTATTACTTTTCTCGCAACTTCACCGCTGAGTAACAGTACTTTACTGTGCTGCACAGTATGTATACGTATACGTACAGCTATGTGTGGAACCAGTACAATACCAGGAACGACCAACCCATCGTTCGCACCGTACGTGACCGCCGCGATGCCGACCAGGCGCGCCAGGGGTCATCGCGATGCTTCTTTCCTCTTCTTCGCAGCTACCAAACGGAACACGCAAGAAAGGGGAAAAGAAAACCCATCACCAACGAATGACGTTACTGTACTGCATTTTTGGGGGACAAAGATGTTCTCCGTGGGCTGCTTGCTGCGGGCGGCGCCCGGCGACTGACTGGTTGTGATGTGATGCTAAGTACGATACTTTACTGTACTACTGCAACATGTTCAATTGGGTTCAGAGCTTAGCTATGTGATAAGCCTGCGGGTATACTGTACGTTTCTCTCTCATCTCGTCCAGCGTCTTCAATATTCAAAAAAGGTTCAAGGTTTCAACTATCAAAGGCACCGCGGCTGGCGCGCGATGTATATCGTACGTAGTATTGGTAACTCAGCTACCTAGGGTTGCACTGCACGGATGAGGCAGGCGCTTTTTCAAGTTTGCCGCCGCGCTACTATAGTACTAGTACCCACGGTCACACGAGCCTCAGGCTTTCTGCTGCATCTGGCGCGCGGCCCTTCGTCGCTTTCTTTACCCCCCGCCATTCTCGGCTATTTCGTGGGAGTTTTTGGTTGATCTGCCCAAAAGCCCATATGGGTTTGTTCAATGTGGTCAATGATATGCGCATGTGCGTGTGGGCTGTATACGTATATAGTTGTAGTGCCTTACCTGTACGCGTGTGCGTGCGCTGGTTTTTGTTTCTGAGAATCACGTGATTCGGGCCGGGGGGAGCATGTGCCGCGCCCTCACTTTTCACTTTTTTGGTTTGTTTTCCTGTCCATGACCCTGCCAGTCAACTAGTCAACCATGTGCGTTTGTGCCTTGGCCGGCATAGAAAGAGAAGGGGGTGTGATGATACATTCCTGAACTGGGAATGATCGACCCAGTGCTGGAGATAGGCACGAGCCTGAGCAGATCCCCCTTGAATCTTCTCTCCATTTCATCTCCAAAGGTTTTTTGGCTCTCACGCCCGCCCCTTTCACTTTCGATGTCTCCGCCGAGTCTGGCAAATGGGATACATTTTTATGGCTCGACGAGCAAAGTTTCAAGTTGGCAACTTTACCGCGGATTCCGGATTCAGAAATGGACCATGAGCACCATGGCATGGTATAGTAGCTCCCGCGCTAGTTATATATCCTTGGGAAGAAGGGAGGAGGTTATGACGAATCGTCAAGAATCTGCTGTCCTTGTCGTCTTTTCCCCCTCCGGAACTGGTGACACACCCGCCTGTGGGTGCAGTACGAACACGAACACGAGGCGCTGAAAACTCGGCTTTTTCGCTACAGATTTCGGTGATAGCGGCGATGAGGCCGTCGGAGCCCATGGCAAGCCATCTTCCTTCCTTTTTTGTACAGGGTTACTGTAAACGGGTCGAGTGCATATCCGGAATCCCTTATCTTTGCCAGCTAGCAACGTCCGATAGTTTCAGTTCTGGGGACGTTCCCAGTGCTGTGGGCACGTATATCCCCAAGTCTAGCGCATCGCGGCGGGCCTTTCCACGAAATGTGGGTACTACGTACGGCCCAACCCCCCATCAAGCAACCCATTTCGAAAAACGTTGGCAGCTGAAGCCAAGCCCACCGCCGTCATCACCTTAGTATGGTAGAGTGATATGATGCACACCTGTTCTGTAGGTTGAATGCGCTTCCCACTAGATTGGATTGGTGCTTCGATGAAAAAGGGGCTTCGATAGAATCCCTTTTCACAGAAACAAACTGACATTCACAACACATCCCGATAACCAGAGTTGAACGGATCCCGCGGTGCAGACCACTGGTACCGCCGTAGCACGAGCTGCATGATGGTGCTGGCACCTGCAAAGGAAGTGAACAGTTATGTAAGTGATTCTCCATATACGCGCTACAACCAATGAGCATCTCGCAGTCCTTGCATGGCCACGTGGCATTCGGTGAGCCCTGCTGCATGGATGAGAGAAAAGAGCCACATATCATCACAGCCTCACAGCCTATCAAAGTTGCCAGGTGGCTTGTTGGTTTGTTGATTTGTCGCTTCCGAATAGTACTTCGCATCCCACCCAACATAGGATGGAAGACGTCTTGGATGGTCCCTAGGATCTTGTCGGAGCAAAGCTGCGGAATGTAGTGTTTATGAGAGAATTCCTTGGGATGGGTCTTGATAGAAGGAAGGACGAGCTGAGGCGAGCCGTGCGGAAAACCCAGTAATGAACCGACTGGCCACTATCTTTAGGCTGCTGTCCTAGGATAGTAGCTGGTGCGTTTTCAGATCCCATAGATATGGGATAGGCGATCCATACATGTTATCCTTCCATGATTCCATAGTCGGTTGGACAGTTAGTAGGACGAATGGTTATCATTGCGAAATATTTCGAGTTGTAACCGCGGGGGGTATGTCCCGCGCATCTGGGATTGCATGCGCGCATTGCGCGGGACTTCCAAGCCTTACCGCGGGCTATCTGAACTTACTCTATTGTAGCATGGCTCGCCACAAAGTGAGTGGCTCTGCCGAAATGAGAGGAGAAAGAAGCGAGTATGGAAGGAATATGAAATCACGGCATCACTTCTCTCTATCCTCGCGCGCGCGGGCAAACTTAGAAGCAGCAAGGTGAACATGTGATCTTTCGTCAAGAATATCACAGACACCAAGCCAAGCCAACCAACCGAGAAGCACACGTCCATGCCCTATTCGCCCGACGATAAAAGCATTCGCACAGTCGCCGCCGGTGGCTCCCTCTACTTCCGCCTTTGAAAAAATTGCTCAGCATTGTCCCTGACGCGCTTGGGCGTCATCAACATCAGCACCAACACAGCCCCTACAGTACCCCCACTTGGCCCTCTTTCTCTTCGACCCCATCCATGGCCTCTGTTGTTGCCACTGCCACCCTGCCTCCGCTCGTCTTGCCACCGTGGCTCGTCGAGAGGGGTCGATACAACATCAAGTTACCACATATCGACACCCTGTTAGCCATCGCAGACAAAGGCCGGCGACCCCGCTGCAACAGCTTACCTATCGGACCAGAGCCAAGCGGCCTATACAAGACTGCCCAGGACACGGTTGCCCGGAACGTACCCAAGCTGGCAGTACCTGCTCAGTATGTCCTTCCTCCTTCCCCATTCGTTCCGCTGGCCTTGGGGTTTCCATGGCTCATACAGTTTTCTGTGGCATTTCTTTTCTAATTTTCTCTTGAATTAGACGGATAATCGACCATTATCCCGCGCGCCGCTCGGGGACACTTCTCGAGTTCTGATTGCCTGGTCCACGCGGTATTGCTTCGAGGCCGAGCGGAGACGAAATGATGATGAGCACCACCAGCGACGGGGAGGGTGGAGCGCACAAAATGGAAAATGTGTGTGTTTGGCCACCGGAAACCCTGTTGGTGCGCATTCAATCATTCATCTTCCATCACCGTCGTTGGGGAGGGGGGGCCAGACGGGCCTGGAAACCATACGATGTGCCACTGACGGTGATTGATGGGAGGCGGTGTGGTGAGTTATGTTATGTTATGTTATGTCAGGTTGTGAGGTGGAAAAGTTAGTTACGATACAAAACGATGATCTCTACTGTACAGTTTTTAACTTCTACGTGGGAAATCATATTTATAGGTAGATATATATACTATTGGGAATTTGGGACAACGAGCTCCTACGATCCACTGTATTCAGAGTATGTCTTCAGCCGTCGCCACCCTCGTGAAACGTGCCGCACAGACCGCCCACGCACACGCAGCGGCGCTCCTCGCGCCAACCCAGGTAAAGCCGGGCGATAAGCTCCCGCTAAAAGAAAATGTCAAGGAGGAGGACGCCACCAAGCCGATCACGCTCGCGCCCTCTGGCAAAAACATATTTGTGCGTACAATATGCGCTTTGGCTCTGTCCATGTCACGCCCCCATCCCTTTTTGCTTCCCTCCTCCTCTTCCTCAAGACATATTTTTTTGCGTATCTGATAATACGCAAACTGACGATTTCTTTCTTTCACGCTCTCCTTTGCCCTGCCGATTGCCGATATACGTAACCACCGGGATAGGTTGGCGTGCCTGGAGCCTTCACGCCCACGTGTCATTCGCAGGCACCAGGATACATCGAAAAGCACGACGAATTCAAGGCGAAGGCATTAACGAGATCCACATCATCACGTGAACGACGTGTTCGTGACAAAGTACGTATTTGGGCGAAGGCCCGCGCATTCTTCTCGCCACTTTCACGAATCTATGCGCGTTCCTTCTTGCTCAACTCATAAACCGAATTTGCATAGAGCGTGGAAGGAGAAACTCCGCCCAACGGCACGCGTAAGTCAATCTTAATTCATCTCTTAGAATCTTTCTTGGAAAACAAGAGTGCTGACTTCCTTTATATGCGTTCCACGATAAAAGCTGTCCGTTTCATTTCTGACGATCAAGCGTCCTTTGTCTCGGAGCTTGGCCTTGTCTTGGACGCCAGCCCGGCCTTTGGGGCACCACGCGCTAAGGTATACATCTCTCTGCCTTGCTTCACACGCCTCTTTCTGTCTCTAACCTACCTATTAATTCTTGGGTGCGTTTTTCACAGCGCTTTGTTGTTATCGCAAATGATGACACCATCGAGACCGTAATTGTCGAGGAAAATGCGAGTGAGTTGACTGTCACGGAAGCCAGCAGGGTCTTGGCACTCCTTTAAGAGTAAGGCCGTATTGCAGCATTAACATTGCTGCCGAGTTCAGTTTTATAAGTAAAACCGTATTGTTAGACTGTACTGTACTGTCACTAAACGAAGAAAACATGTTTTTTTGTAGTTATGAGCGCCATGGACACCGCTTGTGCAAATGAACATTAATGGAAAAACAAATAGTATTTGATACGGATGATGGATCGTGTACAAACAGGCTCAGTGTACTCTGACTATCCGTAACGGATGAGGGAGAACGAGCGCGCATGGATCCAACTAAGTGATCAATTCTGCTCCTTCTTTCATGCGAGTATTAGGATCAGGGGGAGAACTTGAAAAGAAAGAATACAGCTTCGCCCAGGGACGGCACGGCGGCAGCGCAATCGCGAGAGCAGCCTCGGAAGTCGTCTGGCCGCCATGCATTCGCAAACAAGCCGCTTCCGTGTGGATAGCCTTGTGGGAAGAGGTGATACAACAAAAAAAGCACCAAAATTACTTTGCCCTCAGGCTAGATTATGAGTCCTGCCTTATTCGAGGAAACTTACCTCATTGACGGTATGTATTGGGTGTGTATGTGTCTTCTGCAGGAATCGTTGCCCTGCGCCCTATCCGGACCACCGCCGCGGGGCGTCTGCATCATTATCCTAGTCGAAAGCGAGGCGAAGCAAGGCTGTAAGAACGTATTGGTATTTCATACAAGGGAGTGCACCACCGCAGGCAGAGTGAAGGAACGGAAGTTTAAGACCAAAAAAGACGTGGCGGAGGCATGCAGTAATTGCCAGACGGAGCACTCTCGGAGCCTGGCAAGCACATTAATCTCTCCGCAGGCCCTGTTGCCCTGTTTGTTCTCTTCCTGCGTCCGACCAGTTGAATGCGATTACTGTAAAATGAGAACAAACGACTGTAAGAAAGCCGATGAATTAAAAAAATAACGGCATGCACACTGTACAAATCACCTGTCGCCCATTTGCATTCGCATTTTAGCTCCCTCATAGTGTAAGGAGAATTCGAGCAAAGATAGGAAGGGCTCGCCACATTCTTTGGGTGTTTCACTCGTTACAATAAAAGGGGTAATAAGAACCACTAGAACAATTAATCTTGGAGTTTTCCGAGGCTGAAGAGAAAAAGAAGAAACGTGATAGATTTAGGCCAACTAAGAAAAAACGAAAGCGCAACGCACCTGTCAGGCTGTCACGTGAGCGTGAACTTCAACGACAAATTAACTGTACTGTATGAGCACGAACATTATGGCCATACGCCCGCTTGCGCGGCAGAACCCGCAACCGCGTTGCCTGATGGTAATAGTGCAGGGAGTTTTCATCGAGAGCAGTTGCAACTATGTGTACAGAGAGTCGTATTTTTTAACAACTGCATACAGAGGGATACACAGCACGGATAAGTCATCAGGAAAAGATCCATTTGCTTGAAAATGGCTTAAAAGCCCTTAAAACGGCTTTTGAGCGTTCCAAGAGCTCTCAAGCTAAATAAGCCCATATTTTTTAGTTTTTTGTTTTAAGCATAACTCAGTCAATTCTTGTCCAATTTGCATGCTTGAGGGCTCATTAGAATCACATTAAAAAGGGCTACGTCATGAATACATAGAACCTGCAATATTCCTGCATTTCACCATTTCAAGCTAAATAAAGAGGAAAAAAGCAGATGGATCTTTTGCTGATGAAAGGGAAGGGCGTAGGTACACTT
>WTXE01000681.1:0-11595 GCA_022496225.1 Russula aff. rugulosa BPL654 | reverse complement strand
GATTGAGTACTTGAGTAGTCGCACGGTGCGAGAGAGGGAGGAGAGCGGGGGATGGGTTCCCTCCCCGAACTCTTTAAAATTGCGAGGAGCGATGACGCGACGGCCGAACTGTACTATGACCATGCGAACGGAAATACAGGCAACAGACGGGTATAAGCACCGGCAGCAGGGAGTGGAACGTAGAGATAACTTAGAGAGGCTTACATAGATTACTGTACAGGAACGGAGTCACACAAAAACCATAAACCGACCGAGCCCCCTGTAACTCAAGAGCGAGGACGACTCATCGCTGCCGGGATAGATGTGCAGCGGAGGAGGGTGACCCAGGGTATAACACGGGAACTGAAAGCGATCCTGAGCGTAGCAAGTGCGCGCACGGTGCAGTCCGTGGCGACGCGCGTACGTGTGCGAAAGGTTGCGAAAGGCAGGCGAAGGGTGAGATCCATCTCCAAGACGCAAACAAAGCTGTAGCTAGTTATTCGGTATTTTGCCACATACGGCATTACAATGAGTGAACGAGGAGAAATGACACGATGGTATTTTATCGACAAGAATTGTATACGTATACGGAAGTACTAAAGCTACAAGGTGTTTCTACTTGGCTCCATGTTCTCGTAGTAATTCCACGACTTTGTCATGTCCTTGTCAGCCGCAACCTGCAATGCGGTCTTGCCGTCATTGTCCTTCACCTCTACATCAGCACCGAGTTCGAGCAGCAGTCGCACGTCTCCAGCCTCCCGATTTCGAGGCCCGTGCAACGGGGTCCAGCGTTTTTATTCTGCACATTTATATCTGCACCATGGTCATGCAGTAATCGAATGACAGAACCGTCATTGAAATTTGAGTTTCTGATGCCCAATATAACGGCGTCGACCCGAACGCATTCTAGCATTGACGTGAGCGGGAACGCACTCGATTAATATCCGGACCACCTCCAAATTTCCAGAATAGGCTGCGGCATGCAATGGATTTACCCCATTGGCCTGGACATCCGTGTCTGCGCCGTTATGACGGAGTAATTCTGCCGTCTGAAAGTGTTCTCCTGCCAGTGCTGCCACTAGTGGTCGCACATAGTGGCCCCAACAGCATTCACATCCTGCGGATGTTTGATAATGAGGTGCTCCACGAGATTGTGGAATCCACAGAGTGCTGCGTAATATAGGGGACCCGCGGGGATATGGGGGATGGAAAGAACCCGGAAAAAATTGAATCGTTGCGGGGCCGGTGTCTATATTGCATAGCGTAAGCCACACCTTGAAGTGTGGTTTGTTCGCGTCGAAGAGGTATACCATCCCTTTGTGTAAACGTGACGACACCTCCCCAAACTGCGCATGAGTCGTCCAGTGCTCGGCAGCGTATCGACCAAGCGGATGGTCGTTGCGTGTATGCCCTTCAACGTCATCTTTTATTTGTAGTAAAACGCCTAGGCAAGCTTGCGCCAGGGTCATATGTGCGGGCACCAAATCGATATAAAATTTCGAGACCTCCCGCCTGCAATAACGAGGCGAGACGAGGTCAGGAATTCCTTGACGGAAAAGTGCGAGAACTGCACGATCCGCGAGTCACCAGCTTCGACAACAGCAATCAGACTCGAGCATGCGATTAGAAGTGCTTGTTCTTGGTCTTCCCACCGCCAATCTGAGTTCAGCCTCGGGATTCCTTCCCATCATCGAAGTCGACCGCGAGGACCTCGCAAGCTCCGCAACACGAGGAGGCCGGGTGGCCACAACCAGGCATTGCAATACTCGTCGTGCCAGGTCCCTATTCGGCTTCTTGATCTCCTTCAATATACGCTCGTAAGTCTCGTCCAGAGATTCCGGCAATTCCCTGAGCGTTCGTCGCACACTTGACGGAAGACAGCCACGTAGGACTTCTAACTGACAAAATATCCAACGGAACCTGTCCAATCATTCAGATACGAATCACGAATATATATCAATACACTTACATTCCGTCGGCTTGTTCAGAGAGCGTCTTAATGACGAGTTCCTTATCCTCCTTCTTCCATCTCCGCATGATTGGTTCCGAATTCGAGTAAACGATCGACCTAACATATTCCTCGATGTCCTTCCTTTGTCCGCTTTGATCATGGAGAGACACCCGACGAGAGTCAGAGGCTCGAGGACATCTCGTATGTCAACCTCTGGGCGACTTGTGACACAAATTGAAGGTTTGGTATATGAAGGTCGACGAGCTCCTCCACAAGCTGAAGGACTCGTTTGCGAGGTGTTGGAATCCCAGAGACGTCGGAACATTCATCAAGGGCGTCAAATATTAGGTAGATGGGACGTTGATCCGGGAGCGTGAGCATCTCTTTCAAGCACGCGTCAGAATGTCGTCATTAGGCTGTCGTGCGCCACTGTCGTGATTGGAATGAAGACGTGATAGAATATCGCAACGAGGGCAGATTGTGCAGAGAGTTGGATAAGAAGAGAGGGGACTAGATCACGCCAATGTTGTTTATTGATGTCTCGGAAATCAAAATAGAAGTAAGCCAATGAGGCTTGTCCGACATCGCGCATGGCTTCGATATCTTGGATGATTGCGGAACTGGAAAACGACAAGGGGCTCGTTTTCTTCGACGGAAAGAGTAAAGAGTGCACAAACCAAAGGACGGTCTTCCCCGAGCCAGCTACACAAGAAAGATACTGTCAGGAGGTGACAAGCACGGTGTGGGAAGGGGCACACGTTTTCCATGCATCCAGAGAAGCGGAGAGGAACCTGTTGATTTCCATTCTTTATAAAAGGTTCCTTGGAAAAACCAGTTTGCAGTTCCGTCGTGATGAGCATTACATGCAATGTTATGGTTGGTAGACGGATCTGGTGACGAGAGCCATCCACGTAGCTCCTGCCTTAATTGATTCCCTGTCAGGATGTTTGAGCATGTATGTCTAGCATCAATCTGGTTCGGAGATCACGAACGTTTCACTTGATCCATGTCGTCTGCTAAGTCGTCGGCCGCTTGTTGTATAACTACCGCGACCCTTTTTACATCTAGGCGCGTTATGGGTTAGAATTTCTACGATGATAGATAGAAAATGTATTGCGCACCATCATCAACGGCCGCCACCATGCCGACCACACGTTCACCCACACCGGCCACACGATCATCGACGCCAGCCACCTATCATCCGCCACCACCCTATCATGGATGCCAGCCACTCTATTGTCGACAACAACCAAGTTATCCGCAATTTCCCCAACTCGGTTATCATCGTATTCGTGACCTTCAACAGTTGCGCAGCAGCCATTCGAGCCTCTTCTTGTGTCAGCCTGTCTAGTCTCTTCAGCGCATCCTCAATATCGCTCTTCCCATCAGTTTCTTTAGATATTTTTCTGAAATGGCTTTGTCAGCGGGAACGCATTTGTAAAGGAAATGCTTACTTGTTCGGCCTTGCTTGACTTCTTTTGTTGCAATTCCGATAAAGTTGAGCATTTCCACCATTATTGCTGTGATTGTCTCCACCATTCCTTCATTTGGTGTCACTTCAGTGTATATGTCCAGACGTCGGAAAAATGCTTCCAAGCGCCCGAAGATCTCAAAAGGGTGTCTTGGTCCGCGCGAACCGCCTTAGCTGTCTGAGAATAATTTGTATTACGATAAACCGCACGAAGGTATTAAGAAGGGTACACACTGAAAGAAGGACAGCAAACCCAATAAAGATCACCTTTCCGGGTGAGGATACCTTCAAACAAATATGAGACTGCAGATCTCGGACAAGTTCATGCATGTCCTGAGGCGTACCAAGCCGACACCCTCTCCAATTGTCCCTGAGAAGGTATGAAGGACGTTCACAGTTGGGTCCAGCCACTTCGTGTTGCTGCGTTTAGACTCGTTAGCTTTTGGACTTGCTCCTGAAGCACGTTGAGAATGCTGCTAGGCGAGTCGCAGGCCTGGAGCCGGTCAGCCAGTGGGTGCTTAAGGAGATCGTTCTTTGTGGACTTCTTGTACGTTTTCAAAGCGTTGTCGAATATTAGTTGGAAGTTGGACGATGTTGAAAATGAGTGATTATGAGACATAAGGGGGAGTGAGGAATTGGGGATAGTAGGATTGAGGGTGAAGGGGAAGAGAAGAGCGAACGCCTCAGGAACGTGCAGGCACAGCATATGACTAATAGGCGCCATGATAGGCGCGCACTGCAGGCAAGAGACACATGATCATGATTAACAGTCGAGTGGACAGGGACCAGGAGACGCCAACGGCCGGGCAGATCTCATTGATCTGCTGGCCATGATGGTGGACTCACAGGCAGACTTTAGGAGTAGCAGGCCCGGCCGCCTGGGACCATGGGCACGATTAACCTGACTATTATGATTCATCTCACGAGTCCGCTCCCTCCACGGGAGCCTCTGAATCACTTGAATCCACCACTGCCCGCATGGGTAACCGAGTCCAAGACCGAGGGAGTATTGAATCACTTCCAGCAAGGAAGCGCTTTGGTGAGAATATCCGCGGTCATCATGTCGTCCATCGGACAGTTTGCGAGTGAGATTTCTCTGCGCTCAGCAATATCATGGGATGAAATGGTAGGAGTGGAGATATGTTTCGTGCGGGCATGACAATTGTTGACTTGAACGAGCCGAAGGGTGGTCTGGTTACCGCAATGGAGTAACAGAGGCGGACAAATCACCTACAGTATTATGCAATGCGACCATGTATTCTTTTGCGGCAGGCGTCACTGTAACGAATTTGGCCTCCACGGTAAGAGTGACGAGCTCCTGTTTCTGTAAACTCCAGGAAATGGTGCCGCTGTCGATGGTGAACCGGTGAACCGTGAACGAATGGCCCGAAACGGCGCGGCGGTGATCCTGCGAAGTTCCGTCCACGTCAGTAAGGAGTGCGTCGGTGCTACACCATGAGGTGTAATGGAAGTATGGAACGGACTTCCGCGTCGGAGCGAGCCCCATCACGTGGTCCTATTCATTGTTCTCTTTTTCTTCTTTTCCTTCTAGTTCAAGTGTCTCCCTCTTAAAGCTTAAAGCTTGATGCTTAATGCCTCGTGCTCGAACAAAACCTCCTTCAAGCTGCGACATAAGATGGATACGACCCACGTGTTCCAGTCTTTTCCGCCCTCGTCGCCTCCTTTCTTTCTATTTATCTTTCCTTCCTGCTCTCGTCTCGTGCTCTCGAAGAACACCAACCGACACAATATTAATGGTGCCACCACGCAGCAGCCGTACGTTCCATTTTCATCTCCTTTTTGCACTTTCCTTTGTGTAATCACACCTCGTCTGTCACATCACCGAGACTTCCGAGGTCGCCGTTATTAGAAGTAGCACGCATTTATTTAAGATAACCTTCCAGCTCGTTGAGTCGTCGAGGAGGGCACCGAGAACCACCATCGCTTCGCGTCCACCGTTTTCGAATCAAGAAGTTCTTCTCCTTTCTTTCTCTCCTTTCGGAAATCGTTTGGTGGAACCGCTGTCCACTTGAACGATAATCTTACCTCGCAGCAACCAGCCTAGTCTAAGTTACACTGCGGAGAGCACCATCGGCATATCGTACAACCCCGTGTCGGTGAGTGAGAAGCGAGCGAGTATAGCTTTAACATACGCCGCCTGCGAGAGCAAGATAATACGCACTTGTATTGTTTTTACCAAAGACTGTTATGTAAACGTTAGCCGTATCTATTCGCTCGCAAGGGTGTGCATGCAGCAGGCGATTGCCACTCGCTATTCAAGCTTCAAGATCAAGAGGGATAACGAGGACGCGCTGGTCCTCCATGGGATGAGTCTGCGGCAGCAGAATGAAACCAATGAGCGCACACACGCACTGGCAGGAGACAGAGGAGCACATCATTGGATGCAATTGCGCGTTCATATTATGATAAATAGATGAACGCCGGAGCTGCAGCAAGAAACCCGTATTACGGCGAGATTATACAGACAGTCTTGCAAGCATGTCCCTCGGTGAAGAGATAATCGCTGTTAGATGACATCTCGTCCCAAGTAAGAAAGCAGAGTAACCTTGTTAGGCTGCTACAAGAAATTAGCCCTAACTTAGGCACGGCCTGACTTTGACACGGTCACCATGGCCGGGCATACAGCAGGAGGACGACGGCGGTAGCGACTTTGTGCCTCCTGTACCTGAAGAAGGCAGCGACGATGGCAACGACATGGGGGAACCTGTGTCTCTGGGGAATGGCATGGGCGCAGAGGGTGACGCTAGCTCTGGAAGTAATTTGTCGATCACTGGCATGCGGCGCTCAAAGAGGAGAAGCAGCCCGGCCTGGGAAAAGCCAAGAGCTCAAGCGCTCTCGGTGAAGGCTACTCATACAGTAGCTTGAACAGCCCCGCTCCCGTCGCACCACCTGATCCCGCCACACGCAGATTTAATGCCCTGATTGCTACACCCACCACATCCTCTCGGCATGTACCCCGAACCCGAACCCGAACCCGCCGAACCCGAACATCCACCATCGCCATCGTCCCGTCCCACTCTTCTCCGACCCGACAGCAACAGCCGCGTTAGCACCCACGTTGACCTCTACGTCTACATCCGCGGTGATGCTACGTGTCGAGCGTCTACGGCACGCGCCGCTGCTCTTTGCGCCGAAAGAGACCATACCGACAAATGCGTATGCATCCTCCCCGTTTCCCACGCGTAGAATCTGGAGAGCATGATGGTGCACGGGATTGGTGTGGGCCCGGTATGGCGGCTTGTCGAGGACCTCGGGTGGTTCAGGGAAGCTGAGAAGTTGAAGCCAGGCGCAGCGCCGAAACAACAGGTCAGCGGGGAGGAGGCTGTGGTGAAATCGACATCAGACCAAGAGAAGGTCTACGATGAACGCAGGCGCAGGCACGGCCAAAGGGTGTATGCGAACGTTGCGCCCCCGGAGGGATGGGCGGTTCCAATCCGTATCAAGTGTCTCCACCTTTCACTCTTAACGAATGAACCATGCGTCGGCTTTTTGACGCCGTTGTGCCAGAGATGGGTCCGCATTTATGCCAAGAGTCGGAGCCGGTAGTGCTGATTCCGATGGCTATGCTGCTCCTACACTGGCGGTATCTTGCAACTTTAGTCCGTTTGGGGAACAGACCCAGGCCAACCTCGAGACACTTGGAACGCAAAAACTATATAAGATCCCCCTTCTGCGCGTTTCCCACTCCCCGTTGCTTCGTCCAGTACCCTTTTAATCCTATCTCTGATCGACGCTGCCATTGTTGCTTTACCACAGCCCGTTCTTGCCGGAAAGCGGCGCCCATGTGTTTAACGCCAGCGCGTCGGTTTGGGGACTTGATTGGTGTCCTATCCATCCAGACGACCGACGGTGTAAGAACATGTTCGTTTACTATGGAATCCTATAGACATTTTATGCCTCAGATTGCTCCTATAAGCACTACCTTGCCGTCGCACCGCTCCCATCGCGCACCCATTCTCCCAAGATTGGTATCAAAGTCCCGCGTCCCTCACGTTCCTGCATTCAATTATGGAGCTTGGGCCTCTCCACTGGTGTTGGGGAATCTGGTGATGACAAGTGAGAAATCCACTGCGAGATGATGCTGTGTATAGACAGTGGACCGGCATTTGGAGCTTAAATGGTGTCCGCTGCCCTCCCACAATCCCGTGTGTCCCAAATCTCTGCTACTGGCTGCTAGTACTAGGGTTTATGAGGCAGCAAAAAGCTGTCAGGGTCACCTCCAACCTCTCCGAGAAAGCTGGGTCTGCTCGCTGGCATATTCGAAGATGGCTCCATGTCTGTGTACGTGGTTCCGTACCCGCCAGATCTTGCATCAACGGAATGCTCGCCGTCGATGACACCCATCTATGGTAGGTTACCAAATGGTTGCATTATCAATTGACTAACCTCCAGCAGTGAGACTCGCTCCATTCCTTCGCTTTGAACTCGAAGAAGTCGCGTTTTGCACCCTTGATTGGGGGAACAGCGAACTGATAGCGGCAGGACTATCCAATAGTACCCGATTTCACTATATTCGGTGATGTCTGGTCTATAACTCAAGTCAACGCGTCTCAGGAGTTATCACCGTATACAATCTTGGCAGGGCACTCCGGTCACCCTCTGAGCGCAAGTAGCCTTTCCTTGCTTTTAGTCCAAACTATCTGACTTGTTTCAACAGCCTCGTTACCCATCGGTTACTACTGCGTGCACCAGTCAGCGATTCGGACTCTTTTTTTTTTTTTTTTTTTTTCGAATCCATTTTAGTGCGCCTTGGGTACAGAACCCTATGTAGCACTTTACAAACAAATAATCTCCGTCTCCATAAATCCATACTGCTTTCCTCCAATAAAGATGTTGTTAATTTGAATCTGCAGCGTGTAGCCGAGACAATGTGCCAGAAATTGAGCGGGTGGGTGATGTCGGTGTGAGTGGAGCAAAATTTCATTTCGCCAGCGGGCGAGAATTTTGATGCCGCGAGTGTTGGAACTTGAGTTTGAGCGGTGTGGGTGGACTCGGGCTGTGGGGGGTGTTGATGGCCTGCTTCCCGCAGGTTGTGTCTTCATCGTATACCCTCTTCTCAGCCTCTCCTTCCTCCCGGACCTCCGTTCCTCCTCCTTCCTACCCTCCATTCCTCCCCTTCACGCGCCTTCCCCCTACTTCTTGTTCTTGATGGGATTGGTGGTCCCGGCACTTGGCATTGTTAGTATCCTTCTCGTATCTGAGTCTTGGTCTTGTGAGTGTTACACTTGTTCTTGGTCTTGATCTTGATCTTGGTCTTGTGCGTCCGCTTGCATCTCTTGAATATGCTTCTCTTCGTCTTGGAATCTACCGGTCGCGTCTAAGAAATTAATCAGCGGTATGATAGTTTTCTGATTGGAGAGAATATCTGTCATTGATGGTGCTGTCCTATTTATTTTGACGAGGAGCGGCCAACGTTCATGCGCGTATTTGGGACACCGCAACAGGAAGTGTTCCGCCGTTTCGCACTGGTCGCCGCATGCTGGACATCTAGCGCTATCGACCTTCTTGAAACGGTGGAGGTATCCGTTGAGTGGGGCGTGTCCAACCCGGAGTTGAAAGATAAGACTGGCAAGACGTCTTGGTATTCTGTGGTTACTTGTCAGCGATAGGAATTTCTGCGATGATGGGGATGCTGTGTCTTTAGCCTTAAGTCGCTTGTAACCCTTCGACGCTTGCCAGTCATTTTTCCAAGTATCATTTCTTTCTTTGTTGTTGGCTTGCCTGAGCGCTGACACACTGAGCTTGATATTCTTCCGTAGGTATCTGGGCAGTTCCTTGCTATCCGAACTGTGTCCATCTGCTGCGCGTTTAGCCTCCTTATCCGCTTTTTCATTACCTGGTATGCCCACATGACCCGCTGTCCATCGGATCGTGAGACTGTAGTTTGTGTTACCGGCTCTGTTTTGGAGGTGTGTCGCGATACGTAGTGCTTCAGCCGCAAGGTGATGCCCTGGGTTGGTTAGTTCTGTTAGTAACGTCTTTATGGCCCCTTGACTATCGATCCCGATAGCACAGCTTTTGCGGTTCCGCTTCTCTGTATTAATTAAGTGGATGCCGAGGATTAGACCTACCAGCTCGGCTTCTGGTACTGTGTGCTGTTTCGTTATGCCCAGGCATAACCTGAGCACACGATCCGGTTTACCTTGCCTCATTAGTACAGCTGCCGCGCCTACCTTTCCGTCGTGAGCTGAACCATCTGAATATACCTTTATTATCTCTCTTGAAGTATTGTCAGCTGAGCCGAGGCTTCCTTACTCTCCGATATTTCCACACTCCAAGGTAGCTGGCTTCTTTTAGCTGGGTTTTGTCTTACCACTGGCACCGTTTCGACCTCCTTCGAGCTAATTCCATAGAGTTGTGTCATGTGATGTAACGCTGACTTATGTCTTTTTACCTTTCTCGCGCCCGCGAGTCTGTATTGCTTACGGAGGGGATGTGAGTCTGGTAGAGATGCGAATCTTACCGCGGTTCTGAAGAGTATTTTACCGACCTTAAGGTGCATCGGAAGGGTTGATGCGTGGGCGTCCAGAGCGTCTGTTGAAGAAGTGCGAAATCCGCCCGTTATAGCGAGTGTCCCTGCTCTTTGAGTGGTGGTTAGTTTTCTGATCGCGAATACTGAACCTTTCTTTCTGCCTCCCTCAGGTGTTTCGTGAGTGGGGACACACCACACGTCTACGCCGTACAGGATTCTTGGTATCGCCACGCCAACATATACTCTTCGTGCCGCTTTTGGTGTTAGCCCCCAGCTGGGCCTCGCCGCTCTCCGAATCTGCGCCGCCCATTTAGCACCCTTCTCCTGAATATACGCAGTTTGTTCCTTCCAATTGAGATTTTGATCCAGCATAATTCCCAAGTATTTGGTACTTTTGGTTGGCTCTATTGTAATGCCAGGAAGCGTCAAGGGAGGTCTTGCTACTGCTTTACTGCTGTGTGCGAAGTCTATCAGTGCTAGTTTGCTATATTCGAAGGGAGAGTTGTGTTTCTTAGCCCAGTTGATCGCTCCGTCTTCTCTCGTCATCATGTCTTTGAGCTTTACGTGTGCCTCTTCGAACGTATTCGCCACTGCTGCTAAAATTGCGTCATCCACATACGCCTCGGCAAATTCACCTTCGTCCTCTTTCGGGATTTCTACTAAGTCTGCATTGTAGAATTGGTATAGAGCCATTGAGAGGGGGTCTCCCTGGCCTATACCGTTGTTAATCTCTATTGGTAGTGAAGTGTGATCATCGAAGCGTAGCGTGGTAGACCTGTCTCGTAGCATGTTAGCGACATATTGGATAATCTTTTTAGGGACTCGTCTGGCTCGGAGGTTGTGCACAAGTTGTTCATTGACCGCGTTCGGGAAGGCTCCCTCGATGTCAAGGAACAGTACGGAAATTACCTTCCCTCTCCTCCACTCGTTTTTAACGCGGTTTACCAAGAGGTGAACCGCGTCGGAGGCAGTCCGCTTGGCCCTTCCTCCGAAGTGATTTAGTGGAAGGAGGCTGTGTTTCTCTGCGTAAAACATTAACTGCTCGGCTATAACAGATGATAAGAGCTTAGCAAGAGTATTCAGTAGGGCAATAGGCCTGTAGGCTTTGGGAACGTTGTATTTTGGCTTTCCTGGTTTGCGAAGGACCACTGTAGTGAAGTGCTTCCATGGGTCGTGGTATATTCCCAGCTTTATAATCGCTGTGAATATGTGGTATAGCCTGTTCACGAGAATATCAGCGCATTTCGATAGGACGATATTTGGAATTGTATCTGGGCCTGGGGCTTTGTACGGTTTGAGTTTCCCTAAGTGTCTCCGAATCTGATCGCGCGTGATACCATCCATTTTGCAGACGGGATCCGGGTAGCTCTGCTCAGGGACGCGAGTTGTTGCTTCTGACGGCCTTGCGGGAAAGAAGGTCTTCGCCAGTAGTACACTCTTGTCTTCGTTAGTACTCGCAGTTACCTCAGTTCCGTTGCGTGAGGCTGAGAGCGTCGGGATTCTGGTTGCACCACCGTCCGAGGCCGGAGCCGAAATATACCTATGTGCGGTCCAGATATCTGGATCGTCCGCTTTTTCCAGCCAATCTCTCCAGTGATGTTTCTTATTATATTCTATAGCTTTGTCGTATTCTTTCTTCGCTTTGGCACTTTCTGCGTGAAGGGGGTTATTTGGGTTGTCTTTGTACTTACTAGCTTTCCT
>WTXE01000680.1:0-11619 GCA_022496225.1 Russula aff. rugulosa BPL654 | reverse complement strand
CAGTCTGATGATGTGATGAACCGAGACCAATGAATAATCAATTTTGGTGAGACTGTGACCAACAGTCGGTTACCTCAGTTACAGTCTGGTCCAGTTTCAGTCAAATTCTGGTTCTGGTGACTGGACCTGAAGGCACTATTCCTACTCTTTTTTATGCCATTCATTATATAACACTCAGATCCATCTACTGCAAAGCAATTAGTAGACAAGATGTACAAGGATAGAAAAGCTGCTACACTGACCTCAAGAAGTACACTAATCATTGGCAACATTTACATTCACCCATATTAAAGATCCTGAATGATTCTTTATTGGACAGACTTGTCCACAAATGCCACCAGCAAGACAACACACAACATATTGGCCAGATTGTGTATTTTCTATCCTTTCTCAGAGAGCAATATAACAATACTGTAAGTCTCAAGGCAACTGTGAATATTAGTGATAGTCTGGCTCCACTTGGCCTGAAAGCCACTGCTTTGGCCTAGTGTGAGCTATGGCTCAAATACATACTGTAACATTCATCCAGCAGATAGAAGAGAGTAGAAAGGCCGACATATCAGTTTAGTGAAGAAGTAGATAAAGTGAAATTAGATGAGCCAACGAGATAAGGTGGGGATGGGATGCATAGAAGATACTGCGGGAATGGGGGTGGGGGTTGGAAACAGGTACGAAAGAGATAAGGGCCATATATGTATTCCATTCGCCAAGTAGGAAAGTACTTGAGAACCAAATAAAAAGGAAAGAGCGCACATAAGAGCGGTAGCCAGTCGACAAACAAGGAAAGAGGGAGCCGCGGAGGGGGATTGGGGAAAGGGGAACGAAAAGGTAAATAATGTTAGCTAAATAAGGAACGTTGTTCTCGGTTTTCGTAGGGTACGAAGACCAAACAGATAGATACTCGAAAAGGGTAGGACGGCGTCCTTTTTGGAGGGAGGGCGCCGCTAATCAATACTCCAAAGGGACCTTTGGCGGGCGGGGAGGTGGAGTTGACGGCGGTGACGACCCAATACCGTTTGTGCTCACATTGGTGCCCGCGCCTGTAGTACGCGCCTCCATCGATCCCCAACCGCTCGTAAATGGTAATGTGGGTCGACGTGAAAGCCCAAATGCCTCGTCGACCTCGTCGTTGCCAACGCTAGCCACTGCAGCAGCCACAGACACAGGGGGCGTAACCGTCTCCGTCGTTGTCCCGTTTACTTCTACAGCGATCGCGGACAATTTGCCATTTGCCAGTTCGTCCTGTAACCGTGCATCTTCTTCTGCAGTTTCTCGGATGTACGATGCTGGAGGACGGGGCAACAACGGTGGGGGTGACCGTGGTGGTGAGATCTGTCTCTGGTCTCCTGAAATGGGCGGTTCGCTCCATATCGGGGAGGGAAACAACCCAGCCGTTGACGGCGTTCTAGGAGAACTGTATCCGTCCTGTCGTCGCGGAGTAATGGATGGGGGCGTCTGCTCTTCTGCTTCATACTTGGCCTTGAGTAACGCCTTTTCTTCTGCTGCGCTCAGCATACGCTGTTGACCAGGTTGTGTGGGACTAGGAGGCAAAGGGGGAGACCGTGCACGTAGATGTGGCGGAAGTCCAGACTGCGTGGCGGGTGATGCGGGTTGCCACGGCGGCGGAAGTCCACCATCTGCAGCCGGCGGATCGGAGCCGTTGACCTCCGGAGGGAGCGTTCCAGTAGCGGTGTAATAATCCGCCGGTGGGCCGGTGGTAGGGCTCGCTGGGGGAGGTGGCGAAGCGGACTGTTGTTCGACAGCGGCACGCTCGCGTGCCTCGAAGGCGATGCGATACCTCTCTTTCTCTGACATACCTTCTAACTGAGAGAACTCCGGGTTCGGGACCCACGGCGGCGGAAGCTCGTCGGGTGCTGGACTGGGTGTGTCAAGGCTACCCCCAGGACACGGCCCTGCAGTGGCGTCATGTGGCAAGCTAGACGAGGCGGATGGCACGGCCCCGTCTGGCGAACCGAAATTGGCCTCGTGATGCCTTTGCACTGCACTCGTTGCATCATGGTAGCGTCTTAGCATCTCCTTTTCTTCTGCTGCTGTAGGAAGACGAGAAGACTTCGACGTTTGAGACGCCGGCGGCGGGGGCGGGGGCGTGGTGACGGGAGCACCCCAGCTGGGCTTCTGGACAGAGGCCATTGCATGGGAATACAGAGCAGCGCCAGCTGAGATGACAGGCGGACCAACGCCTTGCCGGAAGCTGCGGGACGAGTCACGTGAAGACACACGCGCATGCCCAGCTTGGCTACCCTCGTTCAAGTCTTGCGCCAAACTCTGCACAATCCGAGCGTTGTTCTGTGCATGCGTGAAAAGGCGGATTTTCTCCTCTTCGGCGGTGGCCCATCGCGAAGTATTAGCTTGTGGTGCACCTGAGTGGTTGGATGATTGCGGGCTACCCTGGGTCGGATATCCGTTCGTTGACTATATTACGAGTAGATGAGTCCGACTGCTCTCTGGGGATCGACTAGGATTATGGAGACGTACTCGAACACTCTCTGCACGATCCAAACCTCCTTGCACGCGCTCAACTCTCGCTATCGCTTCTCGATACAACCTAGCCTTCTCTTCTTCTGCAGTCGGCCACGCCTTTCGTTGCGGGGCCTGAGTCAGGGAAGGTGTCTCTGTGAGACCGGGCGCATTAGTTTGTGGACTATCCTCGGGAATTTCGTTATCCGTCGGATTGATGACAGTAAGGCGGTTGGATTGCGGTAAAGCGCTACCCGTTCGAGAACGTCGCCTAGCTGAGGTGCTATTGGGTTCGCTATGCGGTTGAGCCAGTGATTCGTCACCTTCTGAACTTGGCCGTGTGATAAAACCCATTTCATCTGTGGGGACCGGTGCGCTAGCGCCATTCGGCACAGAATTTGTTAGTCGTGAATCGATTACACGACTGTGCACGGGTGCGAATGGATGGCTGGGAGCGATGACAGTCGCCACTTGGCTGGGGCCTGGGGCCGTAGGGGAACGCGCGCCCGCGGCTACTCCGAGTCCCGGATTCATCGATACCACAGGATGTTGAAGATTCGGTTGAAGACTCAAGCTCAAGCTTGGCGCGATGCCGATGCGACTAGGTGAATTTATTCAGGCTTATGTCATAATACATATACGGTCTGTAGGGTCACATACCGGACCGCTTCTGTCGAAACGTACCTAAGCGCCTGGGGTGAGCGCGAGAATACAGAGGGATAAAGGATTCGCGTGGGCTCACCGAGGCCAGTTTGATACAATAACCGGAAGCTCCATAATCAACGGTTTACCGGAACCCATCAGTGCTTTGACGACGAGAACGTAGGTAATATCAATATGACGTGCGGAGTTGACGGTCGTTGTGGTGTGAGTTTGAGGGACCGCAACCGCGAGCTCTGAGCGGTGCACCTGACCGCTGTGCATTGTCATGTTGACAAGAACTTTCTGCTCACCAATGATGTTGATTTTAGTCTGGGGCCCGCCGCTTCTGCCGCTGACATGTGGACCAGCACGGAAAATGGTTGTTTCCTTGAGGGTAAACTCGAAACCACGCAAAATAGTGGCATGTGTGCTGTCAGAGCGGACTGTCGCATGCACCAAGACGCGATCGCCTGGTCCGTAACAGTTTTGTGATCGGTCAACAGTGAGCATTACGGCATTCTCGGTGAGATGGCGTGATTCATGTTGCTGAAAGACCGGCCAAGTAGAATGAAGTTCGTGCTTGTCGATGACGATTGGGGTAGAGGAAGAAAGAATGATTGGCTTGTTGCGTCGGAAGAATCCACTGTATCCAGAAAAGTGTAGGTACTGATGCGTGCTAACGACATCAAGGAGGATACGTACGACTTGCTTCGAATGCATACTTGACCCACGAGCTCATACTTGATACCAGCTTGAAAGCGCCAGAGATCAGGGGATGCACGGAAGGGTCGTGAGATAGAACGTACCACCGTTTTCAAGTGCGAGAGATGGGGGAATGGACTCGGGTATCCGAATGTAGAAAGGAATGTCTTGCTGAAGGGTGAAAGCAAGAAGTAAGATAGGGAGAAAAAAGAGCGGTCATAATGGGACGCACGCTGTGGAGCATGCTGTACTCCTCGCTTGAGCGCCAAAGATTGACAGGGCTTTGGCCAACAAAGTCATAGTACGAGTTCGGAGGAAGACCTGGAATGGTCTCGATCTTTCGAAGTTCCACGCGGACATACTTAGCCTTAACGCCTTGAGGACCCAAGCGAACCTCGATTGCCTGATTCAACTCAGAGGGGAGGCGAAACGACGTGAGGCAAAACTGACCCCTTTAACAGCGGCTTGAGGCCGGTCAGGTGCGCCTGGAGGAATACCGGGATATCCTATAGCGGGAGACATAGGAGACGGTGTGGATGGAATCAAAGACAGGAACTGACCCTGGACAAAATCGATGTTTGGCGGAGGGCGAAGTGTTCTATTAGATGAGATGAGCCTAAGAAAACCCGGGGGGGAATTAGAGAATATGCGAACAGTTTCGCCTGGGACATGAGTCGTGGTGGAGCGTGCGGGACGGTGGAAACGCAGGTGAAAAGGTCAACTGATGAGCGCTGAGCGCGCGGCGGTGAGGCAAGCACTCTAGGACGTCCTCGGTTAGCCGGCCCGTTTATCCGCGCGGAATGTTTCATACCCCTCCGAGGCACTTCCTAGGCCAGTGTTTGGGACAACGGCCAACCGATCACTAGATCACTCACATTGAAATAGAACTTCTTATTTGTGGGACCAACAGATGGGGAATCGATGGGGCCTCAATTGATCCAAGCGGTCAATAATTGACTTGCCCGTGGTCCTGTAATAGGCGGTGGACCGTGGTACTACGACGATAAGTAGGAATCTACGAATTTGTCTGACTATACGTGTACGTTGATATAGAAGGCCCGACGTGTAGCGGCAGATAAATTATTGGACTCCGTCGGTAGTGTGAGTAAGTTATGCGGATAGATGTGTTACAGATAATCTCGCTGACCGCCTATATGTCACGCATGCAAACATACGAAATAAATTCAATAGAGTAATCTATGCCATGTGAGAGGTTGCTCTATACAATTGCGTCGAAGCACAGGGTAAACGGAGTGGGGAGGGTCATCAGGGTTCATGCAAGGTCGAGTCTTGGAAGGAGACTCAGATGTATTTTGCAAACCAAGGAATTAGAGACTGAGCAATGGTATAACTGAACACAAGCTTTGGCCCTACAACCAAGATCTTGATGACCGAGTCAGATCCCAAAACATGCAGTAAAACATGACCAATAACTTTGACATACTTTTGGCGTGAGTCCCTTGAAGAGCGCCGTAGCACCTTCGTCGCGCAACAAGTCGCGCACGATCGTCACTCCGCGTGTCTTTTGTTCAAAATTGGCATTTTGGATACGAGTTTTGATCGTATCAAGGGGTGCTGCGACAGTGATAGACGAAACTGCGCCTGCTATAGAGGCGATAAAGTTCTGCGTCCACGATGCCTTGCTATAGTCCGATACGCCGAGAATATAATCCTTCGTAACCGCGCTGGCACCGAATAACTGTTCCGTTTTCGACCCGTCAACGGGGAAAGGAAGTAAGTTGTCGGAGGAAACGACCTACCGCGAAGGAGCCTGGAGCGTTGCGGGCGACCGTCCATCCCCAGCCCCGGTAAAGGGTCGTTCCCTCCTCCATGAAGATTTGGATGACGCCGCGACCACGGAATGCGTCAGGGTTGACTTGTCTCTTGATCTTGAGCACGTCAAGTGGGAGAAGAACTACCTCGCCAATACCCGTCAAGCTGCCTGCTGTCGCCTGCATCATCATCCTCCCCTTCCGTTCTCCAAACATGTTTGTGAAACCAGTCTTGTAGTTCCGCGCAAGCACGTCATTGATCCACGGTTGGCCGCCAAACTTGTAGACTCGTTGTGAGATTTTGTAGCCTGCGGCATAGCCGAGACCCGGAAAAAGCGAGAGAAGCTTACGCCCCAAGGGAGCCGTGGAATACTCGCGGAAGATAATTGGTGAGAGCGCCGGGAACGAGACCTACGAGTTCGAGTCATGAGCATTTGTACGAATAATTTAGAATGTCGATACCTTTGCTTTGTTGCTCATAAGACGTTTGGCAATCGTATCTACCGGGTGGAAGATAAGTAGCTCAGCGACGCCTAGACTTGCCCGAGTACAACTGCTGGTCAGCACGCTTGCCACGTTTGACGGGGTAAGGCGTAACACGTACCGGAGGTGCCAGATCCAAGGATGCGCGCAGTGCCCGACTCCTTTCCCTTGACTGCGAGGGTGGGGGACATCCTGGCTTTTTGGTAGGGCAAGGCGTAGTGACGCTGAGTGAACAGTTTTCGCCGCGTCTGGGCGGTAGTCACAGTGGGGCGTACCTAGCGCGTACCTCTTATGTAAGTTAAGCGGTCAGCCGACCGAGCCTGGACCAGTGGTCTGCTGCTGCCGAGGCTGAACGAATGTTGAACATTGAACGTTGACCGGTTGACCGTTGAACAGTTGTACCATTTGACTTCTTTGACTCATACATTATGGTAATTACGATATACAATATCATACGAGTTCCATTCTTGCAGATTTCCTCAATACTCCACCAGCGGGATAACTTTTCCTGCAACGAGAATGGTTTGGTTGGTTCATCAAGCGGTCCACTCGAGAACAAGCTCACCAATGGTGTGTGGGTCCTGCCGCTTTCTCGTCCTCCCAAGGAGCTCGACATCATAACTGTCGAAAAAAGAATACGCGGCTGTGTACAGTGGTAATAGGTCATTCCATTCCACTTCCAATGAGGCAAGACAGAGGACGCACGGATACTATCCACGTCTTCCTCGTCGTCACTCATGCTCCCGTTGATCCTCCGTCCGGTCTTTGAGTCCCGCAAGACACCTGCATGATCTACAAACGGTTCGGGTCGCTCATTCGCTGCACGAACAAGCGCAACAAGTACGCGTTGTACCTCTTCGAGATATCCTTGTAGGGTGTCCAGGAAGCGACGCGTCTGCAAGTGCTTCGAAGCCGCACACACGGACAACCCATCGTCCTTGATGATGTACCCGAGTCCATACCCATCTGCGGCGATAGGACCAAAGCCGAACATGCGCAGCGCAGGGTTGCCGCAGTTTGACGTGGAAAGAATCGACATCCCGAGGGTCGACCAACCATTGTCGCGGAAGATTTCTGGGAGTGCAGATGAACCCGAGGATTTGTTGCTCGCATCTGAGTCGGTCTTGAGCTTGAGCTCGCGGAGGAGGAGGCAGTAGAGCGCGTAGAGATGTCTAGAGTAAAACACCAGGGGTGACTTAGTCGCCAGTTTGCGCAAGAGTGGCAAACATCGCACCGGTCCTGGCCGAGGCCTTTCGAGCACTCCTTCGTGAGCTGTACGTGCCTCTCACATGCTCTGCGGAGGGCGTCTATCTTTTCCTGCGGTGACACCTCTGAGAAGAAAGTCTACAAGCAGCACGAGATATATCAATGTCAGACAGTGTGACAACAGCAGGATATTGAACTAGAGGAGACTGGCCTTAACAAAATGAATGCTCTCTGGTTGCACAGTCCTAATTGCCTCAGTGCGACCATGCAGGAACGCCTTGGTCATCGCCGGCTCGTATGTGCACTCAATCCTGCCTGGTCCCAGATGGAAGATATTTACGAGAGACAGGTGAGAGAGGTCGTACCATATAGCCCAAAATAAGCGGCCTGGAATGCCATCTGCACAAATGCATCCGGGCTGAAGCCGTTCGACGTGATAAACGTCTTTCCATAACCGCGGAACTCGATCGTAGCACAATCGTTCTGGCAGATTAGATCACTGAGCCGAGTTTCAGCAAAACGGATGCCAACGCGCAGCTCTGGCGTGCTTTCAAAAATCCACTCAAGTTTCTTCGGGGCGATGTGCACAGAGTACAATGGCCGTCGGGCAGGGGTTTTAATAGGAGGGACGTGGAATAGGGTGGGGGCGGACGGGTTGATAGAGCGTGCAAGAAGCATGAGTCCCTCTGTGAAAACGTCCGCTGCAAAGCTACCCACGTTTCATATCGCAAAGCTATTACATACTGTAAGGGGATGCGTACCGAAGAACGGTGTGTCCGTCCACACCAGTGTGCTCAAAGTTAATACCGGCTGCACCATCCGCAGTCACAATTATCTGTAGCTGTGACACGATCATCCAAATGTCAAGACTCCAGCTAGTATTCGAGTGTCTTCTTGAGAATATCATCCGCACCTTGTCATACCATCGGTTCGTACACGTCCCTACCTGCACGCCCCCGACAAGACGGTAAGTGCCACACAAGAAGTTCCCACAAAGTTCAGCCAGGCCATCTGGTGCGACGTCATCCAGGCACACAACGAACAGCGCCTGATCGACTACGCGGAGACATGCAGCGTTACGAAGGTCCCGTGAGAGGGTAAAGCGCAACCCGGACCATATTTTCCTATTCTCGGTTGTAAGTACACCAACCGCATTCCTAGCGACCTCGGATGTTGGGAGTTTGTCCGCGTCCGCAACAATCGCTTGTAGGTTGCGAAGGATCTCACGTTCGGTCAAAAGCGGGAGATTGTGTTCATCCATAACATCGAACCAATCTAAAGGTTCGAGCGAGATCATCAGCGGTTATTGCACGTAGACACGAACAGAAAGCCGTACAGAACTGGCCGCGTCGAAGTACAACAACATGCTTAGAGTCTGACGCCGTCTCCATCTTACACCCATGGCCCGTTGGGATACGAGCAGTGCCGAATAGTCGCTTGTACTGGTCCATATCGAGGGATGTGCCGCGGAGCGTATCGGGGTGAAGTATTTCTGTGCGGAGATCATGAATAAAGCCGAGAGAAGAGACGATGAGTGAAGCCGCTCGAGGGAGTTGTGCAGATCGAGAAGGCATCGGATCATTTCTAGTGAAGATACATTGTAAAACGAGGTTCGTGCCAAGGTTATAAGTATAAGAGTGAACTTACTCGAGGACGAAAAAGGGATTGAGCGCGAGTACTACCGGGTCGGAATGCTGAAGATATGACTCATACCTGTACAACGTTATATTACTAGTAGGTCCTTAGGAGATAGGGGGATTGCAGGCAGATCGTACCAGAACTCTTCGATGTAACTGGTACCAAAGGGGAGTCAAAGGGGGTTGCCAGTGGCAGTGAGGTACCTTAAGGATTGCAGCTGACTCGAACGCACCTACTTTTGTCCTTGGAATATTCTAGCAGCATTTCTTGAACACGTGGGCCATCACCGTGCAAGAAGGCCTCAACCGCCTTGACGGTATTTTCATGTTCCCCTTCATCCTGAAGTCCCTTGAGTGCAGTGAGGTATCGGTGACAAGTGTCCTCCAGGGGTGGTATGGGTAATTTCGGTAGATGACATTGATGTGCCCAAGTGTTAGTACGTGAGGACATGGGCCGAGGGTTCCCTTGGTGGCTGTTGTCGCCATATTTGTGCGGGGCCAGCGAAGTGTGCGCTTTCCGATTCCGTCCGGGATCTCTGAATATCTGAATTCCCGGCTAGTCTCACTCCCAGATCAGACAAACTACCCTGACCCTCGCACACTCAATAGAATCGCGTGGAGATAATTAGAAGATTGGACAGTTGGGATGGGCAGTAGCATACATACACTAAAGTAGCCGTACTGTAACGCACAGTAACCATCGCGCAGCGCGGCGCGCCGGCGCCACAACAAGCCACAGCTCAACTAGTAAGTCGCCTCCTACAGTACGTCAAAGACCTCGTCGAAATGGTCGCTTTCCTGGGAATTCTCTGACCCAAGGTATCCATTTTCACTTGTTCTTTGTATGCCATCATGGCGCTTTATGTGAAAGGCTTTAAAATTGACCTGCAAAAGGTTGCAAACGTGTTTCGAACCAAGGACACAAATGCCCCTCTAGGTTGACACCATATCTGTGTCATCATACGTCGACTTAGAAGCCCTTCCCCGTGTTCTTGTGGGACCGGACGTTTGGAAGCTTGACGAACGATGCACTTACAGTATCATAGTGATGGCGTCTACCTGTGTACAAAACGGTACAAGTACATACTGTACAGCCACTTAAACTACTACCCTGGCCAAGTTGTGCTCCCCGACAAATACCCCTAGATGGTACACAGACTTGCGGCGAATACGAATGGTAATGGTTGCGCCCTAAAACGATGTGAATTATGCGACTATGGCACCGATCGGTAATCCCCTTCCCTAAGCTGTGTTTCGAAATGTTTGATGTGGATGTCTGAAGTAACAGCCCACCCGATAGTTCTCCCACATTCGCTAGTAACATTCGACGTAAAAGTCGATGTTTGCGCAAGAGAAGGACGTGGACGTGGCAGCTAGCGAGAAAAGAAAGGAAGAGAAAATACACAAGCTCCTTTCACCAGTGTTTATTTCCCCCTACTTTTTGTTCCGTTTCGCGCGCGGTGGATCACCAGCGGGGGCATCTGTCCTTGTCGCTGGCACGACGTGCGAAGAAAGCATGGACTTGGGCGGCTCTGGCAATGGAGATCCGAGCTCCGCGACGTCCGATGTCCTCTTGCGTCCGATTCCTGCAACGGTCGATTGCACCGTAGACTCTTTGATCGAATCCGTCTCCATCCCCAAGGCAGAATCCGACCCAGAGACCATCGATCGTGGCACCGGTGATATTCTATCGCCAACGACAGCGTCGATTTCGACGTCGGTGGCTCCAACTTCACTATCCTGCGCGTCTGTAAATGCCGTCAAGAACGATTCGAAGTCAAAGTCGGCTGGTGTTTGCGGAGGCAGCATCCCCCCCTCAGACAAGGGAAGTGGCGGCTGCGGGTGTATGGAGGTGGCAGACGGAGTGGTGGTGGTAGCGAGCGCTACGGAATCAAAACCCATGTTCTCGATCAGGGCGTTGATATTGGCCTGTAGCACGTCCACGTCTGCATCGACTTCACTCGCATCTTGATATGTGAGTGCGAGGCGCGCTTCATCTTCTGCCACCTGGGTAGCGCTTGGGCCAACAGCGTCCTTATTGCTGTCAAACGTGAGAACGCTATTGCCACCTGCGCCAGTGCAGTTATCGTATAAGGCAAGTTGTGTGAGTTGGGGAAGGTCAAGCGCCGCGGGCGGCGTCCATGAACCAGATTGTGTAGGGCCCGTCATGGGGGTTGAGATGGGTGCAGGTCCGTTGGTAGAATTGGAAGACAGGAGTTGCATGAGACGTTGCACTTGGCTGGGAGACTGCATCAGCTGTTGGAAGGCAGCTTGCATGAGTTGATCTTGTGTCGGTGGTGGTGATGGCGATGCGTTGTGGACGGATTGTGGTCGATGCAGCTCGAGGGCAGAATGATTGCTAGTTGAAGACAGGGCAGGCGTTGGCGTTGGCGTTGGCGTTGAGGTGGGGATTGAAGGCGTGCTCGTCCACGCGGGTGCCATAAGCCTACCTGAAGTACGATCGTGGAAGGATGTCCCTGATGACGGAGATGGAGTCGAGGGACCAAATAAAGAAGATGGTGTGACACTCGGAGATTTGACAGAAGAGGCGTCAATCTGGGCAAAAGGAACTGATGGTGGAGGGTAGGCTCAGGGTAAGCAAACGATACGAAGCAGAAACGCCACGTACGCGGTGTCCCTGGTTGTTCGTCGGTAAGCATGGTCTCTGCGATACTTTTGTTGTCATCATCCTCAACTTC
>WTXE01000068.1:0-135601 GCA_022496225.1 Russula aff. rugulosa BPL654 | reverse complement strand
TTCACGAAATTTCTGCAGGCTGGGCAACACTTCTGTTATTCTGCCCTCAACGAGCTCTTGCAGTGCGGCCGCGATACCTGGCGCAACTCTCTGGATAGGTAAAGATTCTTCACCGCGTAAATGGAAGTAAGAGTTGCAACCATAGGGTTCTCGATGGCTTCATTTTCTTCCAAACTACTTCGGATTTAGATGTCGATGTAGAGGTTCCTCACCATGGAAAGAGGTGCGAAGAGGAGTTACAGACCTGCTCGATGGACGAAAGCTGCCAATCTGGTGGGATGCATGAGATTCCTATCTCAAGAGTTCCGGGTGAAGTCTGACGTAGGCGACGTTATCATGGAATCCCACAGCTGCATCACGTTTCCCGAGTTTGGGTGTACGATCGATGAATTGGCGAGTCGTGGGGTGTCAAATCGATCTGATTGAAGAAAGTTATTCGCATGTTGTCGAGTTGAGGGGTGTCGATGCAGGTCACGAGGTCCTCTAAATATTCGACAACCCCGTTGAAAACAAAATGTCGAGAGAGGGGATCACGGAACGTTTTGGTGGAGGCGGACGTCGGGTTTCGCGGTCAGGGCAAGATTGAGGCGATTGGAATCCAAGGGAAAGTGTTGTGAGGCTGGACAGCACGGAGATGAGTGCGACGATCGCTTCGGGTGAGATGTACGAGGAATGAGGGATACTGTAGAGCCTAAGGGTGACAAGGTGAGTGGCAGAAAACAGGAGTTTTGGTAATCCCGGAAATTGGATGCTAGTCATTTCGAAGAATCGCAGACGTGGAGCAGATCCATCCAAGAACGAAGCGGGAGTGACTGGCATCGTATCACCATCTGAGAAGAGCCGCAGGTCTGTCAACTCCGGGAATGGCACCTGCATTGCGGCCAAGATTTCTTCCAATTGCCAACCCGCAAGGTCCAAGTCGACTTGACATATGCGATTGCTCTGCCCAAGGGCTGCAATGATGTTGTCCGTGCCTGATGAGTAGGCCAAGCTGCCCCCAACGACGAGAGGCAAGGCTGGCCAGACGTCCAGCGTGTCTCTTACAGGTGTTTTGGGTGTACAATAAAGTCGCAGATTCAGGCGACGTGGTGATGCAAGAACAAGGCTTCTCCATCGTCGACACACATGAACCAGGGGTTGCCATGCTTCCACTCTCCATTCGTTAAAAAATGATGAATGCATCTTCATATAGAAATCAAATATTTCTAGTAGCACGTCATCAGGGAGTACGTCGTTTCGTATCAGCTGGCCTTCATCACATCACGTCAGTCAGTAGTCATTGCGGGATGTCACACAATGAAAGACATACGTCGCCTGTGGTTAGGTTGTTTCATCCGAGTCCGGCGACGACTCTTTGTCATCTGCGAGCGTTCAGAACGGTTGTCCATTTGGATTGATATCCCAGGACGACTAGGAAATAGTGGAGAGGTGTAGGTGGTACTGGAGTATGGTGGAGAAATCTGATGAGGGGCAGGCCTTTCTATTCGAGGCTTTGTTGGAGGATTCGGCGTGCTTGTGTCGGGGACTGCCGCGCTGAGGCGCCCACATGCACAGCCTGGCAGCAACGCCTTCTTCCCCATCGAGCACGGTAAATAACACAGTGGTACCTGTCTTGCTCATAACCGATAGTTTCGTTTCTGTGCTATAGCTCGCCGTTGTCTTCAATACGTTCCTGTCAAGCTCATGGCAATCAGCCCTCGCAAAGAGTTCCCCTTTATTTCAGCTCAAATTAGGACAGCATCACAACGCCACCGAGCACCTCTGATCCCTCTTCTCCAGCTCCCGCCCATGCGCAAGACGAATGCCATGAACAGGGCTTACTGGTGTCAATGATATCCGTCATATCCCAAGGAGGCTGTGGCGCTCACTCCCTTTGATGGCGACGCGGGTAGTAAATTTACATCATTTCTCTTCTCTGGTTTGGTTGTTTGGTTTTGATGGTTTTGATGATTGTGATTAGGGCATCCTCGGTACGTATGAATGGGATCTTATGTATTTTTTCGCGATGGTGACGATGAACAGGCAGTGACCTTCCATGAGACCGGTACTGGAGAACTCCGCACCGGCTTCCTATTGCGTCATTTTGGTCCCGTGCATTCACGACAGAGTGTTCGGCGTGGCATAGCGCGTCGTCATCGCATCATCGATCGTGGTTCACTACGTTCACTTCTTTCCCACTTTGTTCCCGTAATGACTGGCTCATTGTTCCCGTGAGGGACTATTAGTTCCCTCGAGAAGGTTCCATAGCTGTTCGTCTCACGCATCGCATGCACAACTGGGTAGCAGCTGGGACTGTCAGTCATGGTCTTGCCTGGGCTGGCTCTTCAGACGATACATTGAGGCTGGTTGTATCTATAATATTGCCCAACAACCTGGTTCCACGCGCGCGGGCATTTAGTATAGCCCTATCTCACATTTTCGTTGCTAGGCTACATGACCCTTGCGCACCAATGACTGACCTCTCCTTCCTCTGGGCACGAAGGACTGTCTTGGTAAGAGTTTCAATTTCCAAGACCAGCGCCAATGATCTAAAACATTTGACGCTACAGAGGGTATTGAACAATATGGGTAGTACATATACGTGCAAGTGCATGTGCGAGGACGTGTCAGACAGAGCATGGTACAATGACGATAGATGGAGGAGAGAAAAGGGAGGGACGCGGAAAATTCTGGAGAAATGAAGAAGTAAACAGAAGGCGAGGCGAGTTGGGAACAGCAAGTTCTTCTTGCGCGGCTAGAGTGATACAAGATAAATGTGGAAGCAAGAGTGTGTGAGCTGTAACATGTAACTTACGAGCTGCGTCACATTGACTTCACGTTAGAGGTTTTTAGGCCTGTCCCAGACAGAAATGGCGATAGGGTGATCGGAGAGCTGTCGCGCGGCAACGAACTGCCCAATGCTTTTCTGAAAAGGTCCCGATGGCAAGAACCCCTCCACGAAAATATTCTGCAGGTTGGGCAACACACCTCTGCCCTCAACGACCTCTTGCAGGGCGGCCGCGATACCTGGCGCAAAATCCTTGGATAGGTAGAGATTCTTCACCGCGGTAAATGGAAGTAAGAGTTGCAGCCATAGCGTGTTCTCGATGGCATATACTCGCAAATATTTATGCTTGATGTAGAGGTCCTCTACTGTGAAAAGGGGTTTCAAAGAAGAGTTACAGACCTGCACGATGGACGAAAGCTGCCGATTTGTTCTGTGCATGAGATTGCTATCTCAAGAGTGTGGTACCCGGGTGGAAGTGCGATGCAGGCGAATTTATGATCGAATTGCACATGTGCATCGCGTTTCCTGAGTTTGGGTGTACGATTGATGAATTGGGCGAGTCGCGGGGTGTCAAACCCGATCTGATCGAAGAAAGTTATCTGCATTCCTTCGAGTTGAGGGGCGTCGATGAGGGTAACAAGGACCTCTAAATAATCGATAACCCCTTCGAAACGAAATGATCGAGAGCGGGGATGACAGAACGTTTTGATGGAGGCGGACGTCGGGTTTCCCGGTCGGGGCGAGATTGAGCGGATTCGAATCCAAGGGAAAGTGTTTTGAGGCTAGATAATACGGAGAGGAGAGCGACGATCGCTTCGGGTGAAATGTACCCGGAATGGGGAATATCGGAAAGGTGAAGTCGGACAAGGTGGGTAGCAGACGAAAGCAGTTTGGGCAATCCCGGAAAGTGAATGCCACGAAATTGCAAGAATTGCAGACCCGAGGCAGATCCACCCAAGAATGAATCCGGAATGACTGGCAGCGTTTCACCATCACCACTTGAGAAGAGCCGCAGATCTACCAACTGCGGGAATGGCACCAGCATTGCGGCCAAGACTTCTTCCAATTGCCAACCCGCATAGATCCAAAGGTAGACTTGACTTACGCGATTGCTCCGCCAAGTGCTGCAATGATGTTGTCCATGCTTGATGATAAGTCCATATAACCCTCAACGATGAGTGGCAAGGCTGGCCAGACGTCCAATGTGTCCCTTACGGGGGTCTTGTTTGTACAATAAAGTCGCAGATTCAGGTGGTATGGTGATGCAAAAACAAGGTTTCTCCATCTTCGACACACGTGAACCAGCGATTGCCATGCCTCTATCGCCCTTTTGTTGCCATATGATGAATTCATCTTCACATAGAAATCAAATATTTCTAGCAGGACGTCATCAGGGAGTATGTCGATTCGTTTTACCGGGCCTGCACCACATCACATCAGTTAGTCATTGCGAGATGTCGTGCAACGAAAGACATACGTCGATTTCGTTCGGTTCGTCTCCTCTGAGTGTGGGACCATTATTTTCATTATTTGCCATCAGCAAGCGTTCAGAACGTTGCATATCACAGAGCAGCCAGGAAATGATGGAGAGGCGAAGGTGGTACCGGGTATGGTGGGCAAATCTGATGAGGGGCACGCTTTTCAGCTGAGCTATTTGATGCTTTGTTAGTTGTTGATGTGGTGTGTGAGTAGAACTGTGGATTCGGCGCGCTGGCGATACAGTCGAAGCTTTTATACCCCTTCTAGAGCTTACTAACTTACTGTAGTAACGTGAAACGCTGTACAGTAAGTAGTAAGTGAACCCACTGTACTGGTTGTCTGGGTAACGCAAAACACGTGATCTTTACAACTTGCCGCCCACGCACTTGCAGCGCGCCACGGTATGTAACCTGGTCTTTCTTTCTTACTGCTTACAACTGGTATTTTTGTTCTTGTGCTATAGATTGCCGTTATCTTCAATACACTCAATGGGCGCTTAATCTCATATCAGCCATCGCAAGAGCTCCCCTTTCATTTCAGTTCAAATTGGGACAGCATCACTACGCAACCCAACACCTGAGTCTGATCCCTCTTCTCTAGCTCCCGCGCAGGACAGGGCGAATGCCAACGTTTACTGGCACTCCCTCTAATGGTGACGCGGGTAAATTTACATCGTTTCTCTCCAGTGCCTCCAATTCCCTTCTTCTATTTCCTTCTTTGCTCTCAGAGTCATCGCTGCTTCCCCTTAATCTCTGATCTCATCATTTCTCTGGTCTGTTTGTTTGGTTTTGATGGTTACTACTAGTAAGATGATTATGATTAAGCCATCCTCGGTACGTATAAATGCAAGCTTATGTATTTGTTGACGGTAGTAACGATGAACTGGCAACGATCCTCCATGAGACCTGTACAGGAGAAGTTCGCGCCTTCGGCTTATTAACGCGTCATTGGGTCCCGTGCGTGCATCCACGACGGACACCGTTCGGCGTGGCATCGTCGATCGTGGTTCGCCTTTTTCCGGCTCACTGTGCTCTGCCAGTGACTATTAATTCCACTCGATTCTAAAGATGTTCGTCTCACAGATTACACACACATCCTGGGGTGGCAGCTGAGACTGTTAGTCATGGATTTGCCTGGCCCCGTTGGCTCTACTGACGATGTGTTGTGACTGGTTGTATCTATAGGATTACCCAACAATCTGGTTCATCGTGATGCCCTTCCGTGCTCTTCTTGGGCGAGTCTTCAAGTAGCACTATCTCACATTTCCGTTGTGCAGGCTACGTGACCGCCTTGCGCACCAAGGACGAACCTCTCCTGCCTCTGGGCATGAAGCTGCATGAAGGATAGTCTTGGTCAGAGTTTCGATTTCCAAAACCGGCGCCAATTGATATAAAACATTCAACACTAGAGAAGTCATTGGACGATATGGGCAGACGTATGCTCGCAAGTGCATATGCGAGGACGTGTTAGACAGAGCATGGCAAGTGTACGATAGATGTAGGAGAGAGGGAGGGATGGGTACAAATTCAGGAGAAATGATGAAGTAACAAAAAGAGGCGAGGCGAGTTGAGCAACAGCAAACTCTTTCTTGCGCGGCTAGAGTGATACAAGATGAATGCGAAAGCAATAGTGTGTGGGCCGTAACCGCGTAACCTTCGAGCTGCATCACATTGGCATTATGTTGGCTTTTTGTCCCAGTCAGAAATGGTGATAGGGTGATCGGAGAGTTGTCGCGCCGCAACGAACTGCCCAATGTTTTCCTGGAAAGGTCCCGATGGCTCGAGCTGCTCACGAAAATATTCTGCAGGCTGGGTAACGCTTCTGTTATTCTTCCCCCAACGAGCTCTTGCAGGGCGGCCGCAATACCTGGCGCAAATTCCTTGGATAGGTAGAGATTCTTCACCGCGGTAAATGGAAGTAAGAGTTGCAACCATAGGGTGTTCTCGATGGGATCATTCTTCCAAACCGGTTGCGAATCTTGATATTGATGCTCGATGTAGAGCTCCTCTACCGTGGAAAGTGGGTTCATAGAGTTACAGACCTGCTCGATGGACGAAAGTTGCCAATCTGGTTCTTTGCATGAGATTGCTATCTCGAGCGTGCTGTGGAACCCAGGTGGAAGGTGGACGCGGGCGAAGTAATCATCGAATAGCACACGTGCTTTATCGTGTGTCCTGAATTTGTGTGTACGATTGATAAATTGGGCGAGTCGTGGGGTGCCGAAATCAATCTGATTGAATAAAGTTATGTTCATTTTGTCGAGTTGAGGTGCGTCGATGCCGGTCACGAGGTCCTCTAAATACTCGATAACCCCTTTGAAATGAAGATATGTCAGAGCGGGGATGACAGAACGTTTTGGTGGAGGCGGACGTCGGGTTTCCCGGTCAGGGCGAGATTGAGGCGATTGGAATTGAAGGGAAAGTGTTGTGAGGCTGGATAACACAGAGATGAGAGCGACGATCGCCTCGGGTGAAATGTACCCAGAATGAGGAATGTTGGAGAGCCAAAGTTGGACAAGGTGGGTAGCAGACGAAAGCAGTCTTGGCAATCCCGGAAATGGAATGCCAGACAAGGTGAAAATTCGCAGACGTGGGGCAGATCCATCCAAGAACGAACCGGAAATGACTGGCAACGTCACGGTTCTATCATATGAGATGAGCCGCAGATCTGTCAGCTCCGGGAATGACACCTGCATCGCAGCCAAGACTTTTCCAATTGCCAACCTGCAAGGTACCAGAGGTCGACTTGACATACACGATTGCTCTGCCCAAGTGCTGCGATGACGTTGTCCGTGCCTGATGATGGGGCCAATTTCCCTCAACGATGAGAGGAAAGGCTGGCCAGACGTCCAGGTTGTCTTTTACAGGTGTTTTGGGTGTACAATGAAGTTGCAGATTTAGGCGCCGTGGTGATCCAAGAACGATGTTTCTCCATCTTCGACATACACGAACCAGGTATTGCCATTTCTCTGTCTCCGTTTTGAAAATATTTTGTGGATACGCATAAAAATCAAATATTTCTAGTAGGACGTCATCAGGGAGTATGTCGATTTGTATCACCTGGCCTACGTCACATCATGTCAGTCGGTACAGTCATTTCGGGATATAATGCAATGAAAGACATACGTCGACTTCGAGAGTTTCGTTTTATCTGAGTCTGGCAACGATTATTTGCCATGAGCAAGCCTTCAGAACGGCAGATATCTCAGGGTGGTTAGGAAATGGTGGAGAGGCGAAGGTGGTACTGGAGTATGGTGGACAGGTCTGATGAAGGACACGCGTTTTAGCTGAGCAAGGTGTCGTTAGTTATTGATGTAGCATGTGAGTTTTTCTTGACATACAACTGAGGGTCAATCGATGGCCTATGAGGATTCGGCGCACGTTGGGATTGCGTTGGGATGGTACTATGTAGTGCGGCAAGAACTGCTTGTTTACTATGACGACGTACCGCCCCTTGGCAGCAGCGCCACACCCACCCACTTCTTCCCTATCAAGCACAGTAACATGTCTTGCTCATAACTGGTATTTTCGTTTCTGTGAATAGATCGCCGTCGTCTTCAATGCGTTCAAGGGACACGTACTGTAATGGTTCCTCTTCGGTGTGTGGCCCCTTCCCTTCTTCCCTTCCTTTTCTTGCTCACTCTTCCTTTTTCCATCTAAAACCTGATCTTATTTCTTTCTCCGGTTCGTTGGGATGATCAGGAATCAGGGTATCCTCGGTACGTATATACATACGAGCGTATAGCTCGATGATCATGGTGACGATGAACAGGCTGCAACTTCCGCGAGACCGTAGTGAGACCGTGCCGCAGAGTTAGCGCTCGACTTCCCAACGTGTCATCCAGGCCCTGTTCAGATGACCACAGATACGGCGTCATCGTGGATTGCGATTCGTTCTTTCTTCCCACTATTTTCCCTCAATGACAGGCTAATTGTGCTACGCGAGGGATTAATCGTTTCGCTCGCGGAGATCCCATACGTCGTCACTCTCACCATATGCGTATATACCCCAGGGTGGCACTGGACATTGATTTGCTTAGCCCTGGCCTGGTGACTCCCTCTTGGCGATGCGTTGGTTTATTGACCACCTAACGACCGTGCCGACATGCCCAACAATAATAGGCGAATTGAAACTCACGGTGCGTAAGGCTCGACTTGCTCGCCATATGTAAGTCTGCACGCGGTCAAGTCGGCACCGTTTGTTTGCGACGTATATTACAAGGATGGGATTGACTTTGGAGGGAGGTATATGGGTTACATGCTTTGGTGTCATCGTGATCCGTAATCTACCTACGACCATGTGCTTTATTTATTTTTTGCCCTAAATCGTACTGTTCATTGTTCGAACCGAGCTCAACGACGGTCTGCCGCTTTATCCTCACGGGTGGTTCAATGACGGCGTATTGCGAGCGTATTTCGCTGTTCAGAGGGTTGGCGTGGTGTCAAGGAGGGCAAGACTTGATGCAACTTTTGATAAACGGGATCTCAGAAACGTTTGCGGAGCAACACAACGACCAAGGCCGCCACTGAGACCTGCTAGTGATGAGCCCATCGTCCTGTTAATACAAAATCGCGAGTGATAATGGAACAAGATTTCAATCACTGGTATTCTGATCAGACACTTGGAATACAATAAGCATGAAAAATGCTGTCATTCAAAGAGACACGAAACGCCTCTGAACCGTCTCCGGCCAGCAGGCATTTCCACGACCGTCCAGTAGAATTTATCAGTCATGATGCATGAGGCCATGAGGAGTCACAGAAAGCGTCGTGATGCCCTTCCGTGAGCTTCTTGAGCGAGTCTTCAACCAGGGACATCTCCGTTACACAGGCTACATGACCGCCTTGCGCACCAAGGACGAACCTCTCCTCCCTCTGGGCACAAAGGATAGTCTCGGTCAGTGTTTCGATATCCAAAACCAGCGCCAATCAACACAAAACATTCGAAGCTAGAGAGGGTATTAAACAATACGGATGGGTACATATTGGTACAACTGCATGTGTGAGGACGTGTCAGACAGAGCACGGTACAATGAGTGATCATGGTAGATGGAGGATGGAAAGGGAGGGACGGGGGAAATTCAGGAGAAATGAAGAGGTAAACAAGAAATTAGGTGAGTTGAGCAACATCGAGCTCTTCTTGCGCTGCTAAAGTGATACAATATGAGTGAAAGCAAGAGTGCGTGGGCTGTAACTTACGAGCTGCATCACATTGGCTTCATATTAGATCCTTATAGTCCCAGACAGAAATGTCGATAGGGTGATCGGAGAGTCGTCGCGCGGCAACGAGCCGCCGAAAGTTTTCCTGCAAAGGTCTCCATGGGACGAGCCCCTCCACGAAAATTTTCCGCAGGCTGGGCAACACTTCCATTATTCTGTCCCCAACGAGCTCTTGCAGGGCGGCCACGATACCTGGCGCAAATATATCTTCTAGGTAGAGATTCTTTACTGCGGTAAATGGAAGCAAGAGTTGCAACCATAGGGTGCTCTCGATGTCATCATCCTTCCAAACTAGTTCCGAATATTGATGCTTGATCTTGAGGACCTCTACCGTGGAAAGTGGATGCAAAGAGGAGTTACAGACCTGCTCGATGGACGAAAGCTGCCAATCTGGTTCTCTGCATACGATTGCTATCCGAAGAGCTCCGCGTGAGAGCCGACGAGGGCGTATTCATCATTGAATTCCACAGTTGCATCACGTTTCCCGAGTTTGGGTGTACGATTGATGAATTGGGCGAGTCGTGGGGTGTCAAAATCGATCTGATTGAAAAACGTTACTTGCATTTCTTCGAGTTGAGGGGTGTCGATGCCGGTCACGAGGTCCTCTAAATATTCGATAACCCCTCCGAAATGAAATTTGTAGAGAGCGGGGATGACAAAGCGTTTTGATAGAGGCGGACGTCGAGTTTCGCGGTCAGGGCGAGATCGAGGGGATTGGAATCCAATGTAAAGTGTTTCGAGGCTGGACAACACGGAGATGAGAGCGATCATTGCTTCGGGTGAAATGTACCCCGAATGAGGTATATCGGTGAGCCAAAGTTTGACAAGGTGATGGTGATTAGCAGAGAAGAGCAGTTTTGGCAATCCCGGAAACGGAATGCCATCCAAATCGAAGGATCGTAGACGTGGGGCAGATCCATCCAAGAAGGAATCGGGGATGACTAGCATGCTTTGACCATAATATGCGTCATATGAGGAGAGCTCCAGATGTGTCAACTCCGGGAATGATACCTGCATCGCGGCCAAGACTTCTTCCAATTGCCAATCCCGAATCTGCCAGAGGCTGACTTGACATACGCGATTGCTCTGCCCAAGTGCTGCAATGATGTTGTCCGTGCTTGATGATGAGGCGATATTTCCCCCAACGATGAGAGGCAAGGCTGGCCAGACGTCCAGCGTGTCCCTTGCGGGTGTTTCAGGTTTACAATAAAGTTGCAGATTCAGGCGACGTGGTGATCCCAGAACAAGGGTTCTCCATCGTCGACACACATGAACCAGCGAATGCCATGCCTCTGTCGTACTTTTGAGTTTGATATCATTTGATGAATCCGTCTTCATATAGAAATCAAATATTTCTAGTAGGACGTCATCAGGAAGTACGTCGATTCGCATCACCGGGCCCACTGGCACACAATAGGCTACATTGTAATAATGATTGTATCACGTCAGTCAGTAGTCATTGTGAGATGTTGCGCAACGAAAGACATACGTCGACTCGGTTCGGTTCGTTTCCTCCGAGTCTGGTGACGACGGTTATTTGCCATCGGCAAATCTTCAGAACGGCGATTTATTGGGATCGATATCTCAGGGCAGCCAGGAAAGGGTGGAGAGGCAAAGGTGGTACTAGAGTATGGTAGATCTGATGAGGGGTACGCCTTTTGCTGAGCTATTGAGACTTTGTTAGTTATTGATGTAGCGTGTGAGTTTTTCTTGACATACAACTGAGAGTCGATCGATGAGGATTCGGTGCGCAGGGATGGTACTACAGTAGTACGGGAACTGGTGGTTGGAGTGGCGAGCACTAGCACAAGTACAAGTTTGAGACACGAGGCCGCCGAAAGTCCTGAAACCACTGCATAAGGTTACCGTACGTCCTCACTCTCACCGTAGTATGTGTATCCCACGGTGGCACTGGACATTGATTCGCCTGGCCTGGTCTGATGACTCTCTTGACGATGCGTTGGTTTATTGATCACCCAACGATCGTGCCGACATGCCCTTCCGAACGCCTTTCGACTTTTCAACCAGGGTTCTACAGTATATGACATAGTATATGTCACAGGCACCGAGGATGAGGCCCTTCTTCCTCTGGGCGTGAAGGCACACACGCCTTCACGCCCATCTCCATCTGACCTTTCTACTTTTAAGCCTGCGCTAATTGATCCAAAATAACAATTGGTGCCGCAGCTAAGGTATGAGACGATTTGTGTGTAGTGCGTGTGGGAGGTGCATGCGTGAGGAGATGCCAGATGGGTCTCGGACCTCGGTACAATGTATGACAGATCATGGGAGAGAAGTCTGGAGAAATGAAGGAGTTTATCAAGTGGCTATGCGAGTGGTTTTCGTGCGTTAGAATGATACAAGACGGATATGGGACAATATAGGGAATCAGGCTGGTATTGGACTACTTGTAGCTAGATGGACTTCGAAGGTCGAAGGCTCCACTACGATAATGTCTGCTCCCGATCAAAATAAGTAGACCCTTGGCTCAGTTTGCAGCCTGCCCTGGAAATCGTTCTTGTACTGTAGCATCAAGTGGAGATGTACCGCGGGGACTCCAACAAGACCAGAGTGTCATTAGTGTGTCCTTGTGGTTCCTATACAGTAACTTGAAACCTGCAACCAAAAATTTGCACTTGTACGAGCGAGCTCTAGCGAGTACGTACTGGCACGAGTTTGAGTTACGAGTGCCTACCATGGAACCACTGGATAAGGTTAGGGTCACAGACTACGACACGCAAAGTTGGGCCCTCCAGTGCAATCAGGTCAACCGGATACCAAGTAACGCGCTTCGGAGGGGTTTAGACGTTCGGAAAACTCGCTTCAATGTTGACCTTTACACCCTTGTCTGGCGCAGCCAAGTCGTCGCGCACTAGCCCTTTGGCATATCTCCTTCAAGTGGATGACATCAACATTCTCCTTGACTGCGGCTCGCCAGATTGGTGTCCGGAACCCACTTCTTCCGAAAATGGGGGAGAGAGTAAGTTCCCTTGGGAACTTACTGCGAGAATCTTAAAGGGTGCGTTATCGATCCGATACGCGCTTAGGTTCAAACTTTCGGTGTGTTGACGACTCGTACAGGATTGCCCCCTCCGTCGATCTTGTCCTTCTTTCACATGGAGATCTTCCACATTCCGGATTATACCCTTACGCGCACTCAAGGTGGGGTCTTAATGCCCCGGCGTATTCTAGTCTGCCCGTTCAAGCCATGGCGCGCATCGCTGCGACAGAAGAAGCAGATGGTATTCGCGACGAGGAGGATGTCGGTGGCGCAGAGGAGCAAGCTGCACCGAGTGGCGAAGGCGATGCACACATGCGAGATCCCTCGCACTCTACGCAGGATAATCAAATGGAGGAGGATTCGCCTCCCGAACCTCCCGTACCAAAACTGAAGTATGATGCTACGCCTCAAGAAGTTCATGATTCCTTCGATGCCGTCAACTTGAATACCCTGCGCTACTCTCAGCCCGCCCATCTCTCTGGTAAGAATACAAAGCACTAGCCCCGGCATAACTTGAATCCGTATTTTCTCAGCTCGGTGTCAGGGTTTGACAATAGTCCCATTTAAGGTCAGACATACAGTAGCCCAATTAAGTAATGCATCACGTGACATTTTTCACATATTGCGTCACTCTTCATTTCCCTACTGATAAAGCACTCCCGCAATGGTTGTTGGGCATTAACAAAAGGGTATATATTAAGTTTATGGAATGAAAAAGTTAGTATCTCATGTTCTAAGGGTATAGTGAGATAAAGAATGAAAAAGGTACTGTGCATTACTTATTTGGTTGTCGTTGTTCCCCTATTTTGTAGCTATATGTCCTTTGTTTTGTAAGCAATCGAAAAAATTGTTTCAGTACCTTGTATGACCACCCTTTGCCGCTATCAAAGCTGCTATCCTCTCTGGCATGCTTTGATAAAGCTTGTCAATATACTCCTCCTCAATCCCCCCCATTCCTCCTGTAGTGCAGCCCACATGTCCCCATGGTTCCTCGGGAGTGGGTTCCGAGTGCATACCCTGCGCTCCAAATACTCCCACAGATGTTCGATAATGTTCATATCCAGGCTGCTGGCAGGCCAATCAAGTTTATCGAGCTTCTTCTGCAAAAACCAATCCTGAGCAAGGCGAGAAGTATGCTTTGGGTCGTTGCCTTGTTGGAAATAGATGTCCTTCTTGTTGATCTCCAGGTCCCGCAAGGTTCCTAGGACATCGTCGTTAAGGATCTCGACATAAAGTTTCACATCCACATCAGCAAAAGATCCATTTGCTTTTCTCCTCTTAATTTAGCTTGAAATGGTGAAATGTGGGAATATTGCAGATTCTGTGTATTCATAACGTAGCCCTTTTTAATGCGATTCAAATGAGCCCTTAAGCATGCAAATTGGACAAGAATTGACTGAGTTATGCTTAAAACAAAAAACAAAAAAATATGGGCTTATTTAGCTTGAGAGCTCTTGGAACGCTAAAAAGCCATTTTAAGGACTTTTAAGCCATTTTCAAGCAAATGGATCTTTTCCTGATGCATGTTGCCCTCAATGCGACAAATTCGACCCAAGCCCTTGGCAGTGATACAGCCCCAGACCATAACGTTCCCACCCCCATGCTTTATCTCCTTCCGGACATATCGCTCATCAAATTGTTGCCCTGGCTTCCTCCAACAATAGCGACGCCCATCTGACCCGAAAAGGTTGAATTTGGATTCGTCGGAGAAGATCACTGCCTTCCAGTCATCGACTGTCCAATGCTTGTGTGCTTCTGCCCAGGCTAGATGCTTTTTCTTCTTCTCCGGGGACAAGAAAGGCTTTTTACGACGTATGTAGGACTTCAAGCCACAGTCGGCAAGTCTTCTCCGGATCGTCTCGGCAGTCACATGTGGGAAGCGGAGCCTTTGGAGGTCAGCAACGTCATGTGCTTCAGTGCTTGCTAGCATTCTGGCAGCAATACGAGTGTCACGGGTTGTGAATTTGCGAGGGCGACCTGGTTTAGGCTTCACATAATAGAAGTCATTAATTTTTGCGTGCCTGTGGTGGATGCGGTAGACAGTTGACCGGTGGATATTGAAAATTGCCCCTATTTGTTCATCCGAGAGGCCAGTCGCTTTGAGGTGAACAATGCGTGCCTTTTTGGTGGGTGATGTGTATACCATTGTCGGCAGAGGTTGTGCAGAAGCGTTAATGATGAGAAGAAGTGGGAGTTATGTGTTGTCGCGGTAAAAAGGTCAAAAAAAATGAAATGCCGTCGCGGGGGCTGCTTTCCAAAAAAGTAATGCACAGCCACTCTGAAAGGTTTTCGACACGCTCACTCACACAAGGGCAAAATATAGAAATTTTATTCTGTACATCGATAGCCTATACCTGTAGGGCCATGTAGAACCCAACAATAAAGTGAGGTATTTGCGACTCCCTGAATACGAGCTGAAATATTCGTCGCTGTCACGTGTTGCATTACTTAATTGGGCTACTGTACATTAGGCCGTACAATATGGAAGATTCCGTCGCTCTCCAGCTGTTGGGAAGGTATGATGGAGTGGTTAGGTGGCATAGTGAGCAAAGAGGATGTCGGCGAAGAAACTTTTGGAAAGCGCAGCAATAAGTGAAGGCGTGACAACGACGCAGATGAGGAAGCAATTGGTGCCTTCGCCGCTTCGCGTTCCAATTTAAGTGAGCCGATTCAGCAGCGTGCCTGCAGCGTGCCTGAGTGTCGAGGTATTGACTGTCTCTTTCCAGGCACCTCGAATTCTTTCCTAACCCACAATTACTCCTGGAGATGTACTCGTCGAAAGACCCGAAACTGGTTCTTGCGGTTTCTGCATCATTCCCACATGGCCCGTCACGATCGTTATTTGCCGCAGCTGTTCCAGATAATCTAATCCTCCTCACTGGCCGTGGCGCCGAAGGAACACTTGGGTGCATGTTATTTGAACGTTGGAATAGATCTCAGCGTGCCGAGGATAAGTGGGATAAGGAGAAGCTCGGCAGCAGTGCGACGGTTCTCTCGACTTACGCATAAGTCTCCGGTTTTATCCAGCTTTTGTTATGCGTATGCTAATTTTTTCAAAGCTAAACTCAAAAGTCCCTCTGGCGGGTGTAGAGCTCGAGTTCTTCCAACAAAAGCAGCGAGCCATGCGCGAGAAAGCTGCCGTAGCGCAGGCACGCTTGCACGTAGCCAACAACTTCTAGAGGCGGATGAAGGCGCAAATTCTAGCGACAGCGATTCAGATGCCGCAGAGGAAGAGGACGTCGAACGGGTTCTCGGGCGGGACGCGGATGCCACAAGGACTGACGGCGCGGACTGGGGTCGTGAGAAGGACGCAGAGGACAGTGGACGGCAGATGTTGTCATTTGACATTTATCTCAAAGGCGACGTTTCCCGTGCGGTTTCGTTCTTCAAGAGCGCGGGGAAGGAAACCAACGATTCCCAATGTCCCCGTTCGTTGAGAAGAAGCGGTGAGTACGAGTATGGTGAAGTGATCGACGTTGCGATGTCCAGATCATGGAAGGAGAAGCAGGCAGACGACGAGGAAGCCAAAGAGAGGAAGAGACAGGAAGAGGAAGCCAAAGTAAGTAACCGAACTGTCCTTGTGAGCTCCCCGTACTCACCGTCCCCTTTCCGACGTTCTCAGAAGGTCCCCGGGTCGGTACCATCACGTCAATGAGGATGTCGAGGGTAAGTCTCCAGGAACAGTTTTCATTACCATACAGCACTTGCTTATACCCAATTTCAAAGTTGGAGGATAACGACCTCACACTCCGCAAGCGCCAAGCGCCCTTCCTCTGCTCTAATGCCACGAGTGCTCGGCACAAGACCAACGCAACGGATGGGGTACAGGCAGAGCTCATTGGCGGAAGTGTCCTCGTATGCTTGCTCGTTTGTCGGGGTGGCGATGGAGACTGTCGCTGTATGTAAGTCGCCACGTGGACAAGTCGGCACACTTGCGAGCGTATATTACAAAGTCCGGATTGACTTCGGAAGGAGAATATGTTTACATGATTGGTCTCATCATGACCCATGATCTGCCTACAACCATGTACTGTACTTTGTTACTTTTTGCATTGTTTTTGCCCTTTACCATACCGTTCATTATTCGAACCGGGCTTAACGACGATCTGCTGCTTTATCCCCAAGGGTGGTTCAACGAGGACGTATTAACGGGATCTCAGAAACGCGTGTGGGGCAACACAAGAATCGAGGCCGCCAGTGGGGCCTGCCAGAGCTATTTGAGGCGTTGTTAGTTATTGATGCTGTGTGTGAGTAGAACTGAAGATTCGGCGCGCTGGGGACACTACTGTCACGGTGGCACTGTAACTACTGTTGTCTGGGCAACGCAAACTACGTGACTTGCCGCCCACGTGCACTGGCCGTGCGCCATATGTAACTCGGTCTTTCTTACTGCTTACAACTGGTATTTTCGTTCTTGTGCTATAGATCGCCGTTGTCTTCGATACGTTCAAGAGATGCTTAATCTCATTTCAGTTCAAATTAGGACAGCATCACAAGGTTTCACAAGGCAACCCAACGCCACTCCAACTCCTGACTCAGTGGCCGCTAAATTCAAGTTGGATTGTGTGTGCTTGTGTGCTTGTGTGCGCGTATCTGTGTGTTTGTATATGTATATATATGTGCGGAACAGAACCGGCTTGCCAACAGCCAACACAGAACTACTCAAATCATCGGTTACTGTAATCATCGTTTAATAGTTCACCAGCACTCACCGCTCACAAAAGGTGAGTTTTACAAACAGAACATACGGTAAGTATCTGTGAAACTTGGGTCATTTGCATACCAGCCCTCTCCCCACAACCACATAGCTCATATGTCCACCGGCACTCGCATGGCTCCGGCATGGAATAAACGTACGCCAACCTCAGACCTGATTATTGATGATACAGGCCCATGGTAAGTTGCTACGGGACAAGGGTAAACTCAGTGTCCCATCACGCAAAACTATACAGCGTTTACTAACAATGATCATTTGGTGTGTCTCCTTGGCCTTTCTGAGATACTCTTGTGCCTGCTTGTAGCGGCCCAACACGTCTTTGTTCTCCAGACCAGCTTTAAAACCTTTTGACCTTTCGAAGGAAATGCGGTGGTCAAACCAAATGACCTTTGCGAAATATGAAGGGCTGCTGCTTACATTTCCAACCACCCCTGTGCCATCTCATATATCTCCTGGTTTAAAGTGCCTCGGAATTCTTCCACGTTTAGCATGGCTTTGTTTAGGAGAGCATCTGCTTCCATTACTGTTTCCGATGTAGGAAGAACGGAAATGCTGATAGGGCGATCGGAGTGCTGTCGCGCGGCAACAAACTGCCCAATGTTTTCCCGAAAAGGTCCCGATGGCTCGAACCCCATCACGAAAATATTCTGCAAGCTGGGCAACACTTCTATTGTCCTGCCCCCAACGAGCTCTTTCAGGGCGGCCGCGATACCAGGTGCAAATTCCTCTTCTAGGTAAAGATTCTTCACCGCGGTAAATGGAAGTAAGAATTGCCACCATAGGGTGTTGTCGATGGCATCATTCTTCCAAGCTAGTTGCAAATATTGATGCTCGAAGTAGAGGTACTCTACTGTGGAAAGAGGGTGCAAAAAGGAGTTACAGATCTGCTCGACGGACGAAAGCTGCCAATCTGGTTTGATGCATGAGATTGTTATCTCAAGAGTTCCGGACCCATGTGGAAGTCCGATGCGGGCGAAGTTGTCTTTGAATTGCACATGTACATCGCGTCTCGTGAGTTTGGGTGTACAATTGATGAATTGGGCAAGTCGTGGCGTGTCAAAATCGATCTGATTGAAGAAAGTTATATGCATGTCGTCGAGTTGAGGAGTGTCGATGCGGGTAACGAGGTCCTCTAAATATTCGATAACCCCTTTGAAATTGAGAGATATCAGAGCGGGGATGACGGAACGGTTTGGTGGAGGCAGACGTCTATCAGGGCGAGATTGCGGCGATTGGAATTGAAGGGAGAGTGTTGTGAGGCTGGATAACACGGAGATGAGAGCGACGATCGCTTTCGGTGAAATGTACCCGGAATGAGGAATGTTGGAGAGCCAAAGTTCGACAAGATGAGTAGCAGACGAAATCAGTTTTGGCAATCCCGGAAATGGAATGCCAGACAAGGTGAAAATTCGCAGACGTGGGGCAGATCCATCCAAGAAGGAATCGGGAATGACTGACAGCGTTTTGCCATCCGAAAAGAGCTGCAGCTCTGTCAACTCCGGGAATGGCACCTGCATCGGTTCCAAGACTTCTTCCAATTGCCAATCTGCAATGCCCCAGAGGTGGACTTGACATACACGATTGCTCTGCCTAAGTGCTGCAACGACGTTGTCCGTACTTGATATAAATTCTATACTGCCCTTAGTGATTAGAGGAAAGGCTGGCCAGACGTCCAGTGTGTCCCTTGCGGGTGTCTGGGGTGTACAATAAAGTTGCAGATTCAGGCGACGTGATGACCCAAGAACAAGGCTCCTCCATTGTCGACACACATGAAACAGCACTTGCCATCCCTCTACCCCCTTTTTGTTATGTGGTGAAGACATATTCGTATAAAAATCAAACACTTCTAGTAGGACGTCATCAGGGAGTACGTCGATTCGTTCACCTGGCCTACATCACATCACGTCAGTTAGTCATTGCGGGATATCGCACAACGAAAGACATACGTTGAATTCGTTTGGTTCGTTTCTTCCGAGTCCGACGACGAGTCTTTGCCATCAGGAAGCATTCAGAACAGGGATCTATTGGGATCTATATCCAAGGGTGGCTAGGAAATGGTGGAGAGGCGAAGGTGATATTATTGATGTAGTGTGTCTTTTTCTTGAGAGCCGATCGATGAAGCCGATGAGGATTCGGCGCGCATCGAACAATACAGTACGGAAACACGTGACCTTGACAACGTGATGCCCACCACTCGCCCACCACGCAGGCTGCGCGGCATTTAACCTACAGTGGTACAGTAGTACCTGTCTTGCTCACAATGGTTTTTTTCGTTTCTGTGCTATAGATCGCCGTCGTTTTTGCAATGTTTCAAGGGACGCTTAATCTTATGTCAGCCATCGCAAAGGGCTCCCCTTTCATTTCAGTTCAAATTAGGACAGCATCACAACGCAATCTAACACCGTGACCTGAGTCTGATTCCTCTTCTCTAGCTCCCGCGCAGGGGCAGGGCGAATACCATGAGCAGGACTTACTGGTGCCAAAAAATATCCCACATGAACGCGTATGTCTATTTTATCCCAAGGGGGCCGGGGCGTTCACTCCTTCTGATGCGCCGCCGCCGCAGGTATATTTACATCGTTTCTCTTCGGTGTGCCTCCAATTCCCTTCTCCCATTTCCTTCTTTGCCCTCTCTCTGTCATCCCTGCCACCCCCTAATCTCTGATCTCACTTTCTCTGGTCTGGTTGTTTGGTTTTGATGGTTACTACTAAGATGATTATGGGTACGTATAAATGCGAGCTGTATTTGTTGACGGTAGTAACGATGAACTGGCACGACCTCCATGAGACCATACAGGAAAATCGCGCCCTCGGCTTCCTAATGCGTCATTGGGTCCCGTTCATTCACGACAGACCGCCGTTCGGTGTGCATCGTGGTTCCCTTTTTCCGTCCTGTGCTCCGCGAGTGACATTATTTCACTCAATTCTAAATGTTCGTCTCTCACAGATCACATACACATCCCGGGTGGCAGCTGAGACTATGGACTTGCCTGGCCCGCTTGGCTCTACTGACGATGTGTTGTGACTGGTTGTATCTATAGGATTACCCAACAACTGGTTCAAGGTCGTGATGCCCTTCCTGCTCTTCTTGGGCGAGTCTTCAACCAGGGCATTTAATGTAGCCCTATCTCACATTTCCGTTGTGCAGGCTATGTGACCCCTTGCGCACCAAGGACGAACCTCTCCTGCCTCTGGCATGAAGGATAGTCTCGGTCAGAGTTTCGATTTCCAAAACCGGCGCCAATTGATATAAAACATTCGACCTAGAGAGGGTATTGGACGATATGGGACAGTACGTATGCTCCAAGTGATGTGCGAGACGTTTAGACAGAGCATGGCACGTGTACGATAGATGGAGGAGAGAGGAGGGATGGGTAAAATTCAGGAGAAATGATGAAGTAAGAAAAAGAGGCGAGGCGAGTTGAGCAACAGCAAGCTCTTCTTGCGCGGCTAGAGTGATACAAGATGAATGCGAAAGCAATAGTGTGTGGCCGTAACTTACGAGCTGCATCACATTGGCATTATGTTGGAGTTTTTGTCCCAGTCAGAAATGTGATAGGGTGATCGGAGAGTTGTCGCGCCGCAACGAACTGCCCAATGTTTTCCTGGAAAGGTCCCGATGGCTCGAGCTGCTTCACAAAAATATTCTGCAGGCTGGGTAACGCTTCTGTTATTCTTCCCCCAACGAGCTCTTGCAGGGCGGCCGCAATACCTGGCGCAAATTCCTTGGATAGGTAGAGATTCTTCACCGCGGTAAATGGAAGTAAGAGTTGCAACAATAGGGTGTTCTCGATGGAATCATCCTTCCAACTGGTTGCGAATATTGATATTGATGGTCGATGTAGAGGTCCTCTACCGTGGAAAGTGAGTTCATAGAGTTACAGACCTGCTCGATGCACGAAAGTTGCCAATCTGGTTCTTTGCATGAGATTGCTATCTCGACGTACTGTGAAACTCGGGTGGAAGTTGGACGCGGGCGAAGTGATCACTGAATAGCACACGTGCTTTATCGTGTGTCCTGAATTTGTGTGTACGATTGATAAATTGGGCGAGTCGTGGGGTGTCAAAATCAATCTGATTGAACAAAGTTATGTTCATTTTGTCGAGTTGAGGTGCGTCGATGCCGGTCACGAGGTCCTCTAAATATTCGATAACCCCTTTGAAATGAAGATATGTCAGAGCGGGGATGATAGAACGTTTTGGTGGAGGCGGACGTCGGGTTTCCCGGTCAGGGCGAGATTGAGGCGATGGGAATTGAAGGGAAAGTGTTGTGAGGCTGTATAAACGGAGATGAGAGCGACGATCGCTTCGGGTGAAATGTACCCAGAATGAGGTATATTGTGAGCCAAAGTTCGACAAGGTGAGTTGCAGACAAAAGCAGCTTTGGCAATCCCGGAAATGGAATGCCAGACAAGGTGAAGATTCGCAGACGTGGGGCAGATCCATCCAAGAAGGAATCGGAAATGACTGGCAACGTCACGGTTCGATCATATGAGATCAGCTGCATTACTGTCAACTCCGGAAATGACACCTGCATCGCAGCCAAGACTTCTTCTAATTGCCAACTTGCGAGGTACCGAAGGTGGACTCGACATACACGATTGCTCTGCCCAAGTGCTGCAATGACGTTGTCCGTGCCTGATGATGAGGCAAAATGTCCCTCAACGATGAGAGGCAAGGCTGGCCAGACGTCCAGGTTGTCTTCTACGGGTGTTTTGGTTGTACAATGGAGTTGCAGATTTAGGCGCCGTGGTGATCCAAGAACGAGATTTCTCCATCTTCGACACACATGAACCAGATACTGCCATTTCTCTCTCTCCGTTTTGAGATTATATCGTGGATACACATAAAAATCAAATATTTCTAGTAGGACGTCATCAGGGAGTATTTCGATTTGTATCACCTGGCCTACGTCACATCATGTCAGTCCGTAGACATTTCGAGATGTACGCAATGAAAGACATACGTCGACTGCGTTCGGTTTGTTTCCTCCGAGTCTGGCAATGATTATTTGCCATTAGCAAGCCTTCAGAACGGCAGATATCTCAAAGTGGCTAGGAAGTGGTGGAGAGGCGAAGGTGGTACTGAAGTAGTATGGTGGGCAGATCTGAGGACTCGGAAGGGCACGCCTTTTAGCTGAGTAAGGTATCGTTAGTTATTGATGTAGCATGTGAGTTTTTCTCGACATACAACTGAGCGTCGATCGATGAGACCTATGAGGATTCGGCGCACGTTGGGATTACGCTGGGATGGTACAGTACTATGCAGTATAACGACGTACCGCAACAGCGCCACACCCACTTCAGTCCCAGCTCTTCCCCTATACCAACGCCTTTGATCAGTCCCGTGATCTCCCTTCTCCAGCTCCCGCGCAGGCGCAGGGCGATTGCCATGGGCTTACTGTACTGGCGCCAAAAGATATCCCTCATGAATACATATGTCTATTCCATCCCAAGGCCCAAGGGCGCCGTCACCGCCTTGGCGCTCACTAGTCGCTCACTTCCTCCAATGGCAACGCGGGTAAAATGGTTTCTCTTCGGTGCGTAGCCCCTTCCCTTCTTCCCTTCCTGTTTTTGCTCACTCTTCCTTTTTTCCATCTAAAATCTGATCTTTTTTCTTTCTCCGCTTGGTTGGGATAATCAGGGTATCCTCGGTACGTATATACATACGAGCGTATAGCTTATTGATCATAGTGACGATGAACGGGCTGCATCGTCCGCGAGACCGTACCATAGAATTTGCGCTCTACTTCCCAACGCGTCATCTGGGCCCTGTTCAGATGACCACAGATACACCGCTCGGCGTAACCAAGCGCGTCATCGTGGATTGCGATTCGTTCTCTCTCCCCGCTATTTTCCCTCAACTGGCTGATTGGCCTACGCGAGGGATTAATAGTTTCGCTCGCGAGATCCATACGTCTTCACTTTCACCATATGCGTATCCCAGGGTGGCACTGGACATTGATTTGCCTGGCATGGTGACCCCTCTTGGCGATGCGTTAGTATGTCATATACCCTGATTGAAGAGTCGAAACTCGAAAGACGCTCGGAAGGGCATGTCGGCACGATCGTTGGGTTATCAATAAATACTATGTCACAGGCACCGAGGATGATCTATAATAACATTTGGTGCTAGAGGTATGAGATGATTTGTGTGTGGTGCGTGGAGGTGCATGCGTGAGAGTGTCAGATGGGGAGACCTCCAACAAGACCAGAGTGTCGTTGCGGTTCATATACATCAGTAACTTGAAACCTGCAACCAAAATTTGCACTTGTACGAGCGAGCTCAGCGAGTACTGTACGTACTGGCACAAGTTTGAGTTACGAGGCCTACTAAGTTACCAGAAGCGGAGCCTGGAACCTCTGGATAAGGTTAGGGTCACAGACTTCCATACGCAAAGCTGGGCCCTTGGTGGAATCAGGTCAACTGGATACCAAGTAACGCGCTTCGGAGGGCTTTAGACATTCGGAAGACTCGCTTCAATGTTGACCTTTACACCCTTGTCTGGCGCAGCCAAGTCGTCGCGCACTAGCCCTTTGGCATATCTCCTTCAAGTCGATGATATCAACATTCTCCTTGACTGCGGCTCGCCAGACTGGTGTCCGGAACCCACTTCTTCCGAAAATGGGGGAGAGAGTAAGTTCCCTTGGGAACAATACTGTGAGAATCTCAAAGGGTGCGTTATCGATCCGATACGCGCTTAGGTTCAACCTTTCGGTGTGTTGACGACTCGTACAGGATTGCCCCCTCCGTCGATCTCGTCCTTCTTTCACATGGAGATCTTCCACATTCCGGATTATACCCTTACGCGCACTCAAGGTGGGGTCTTAAAGCCCCGGCGTATTCTACTCTGCCCGTTCAAGCCATGGCCGCATCGCTGCGACAGAAGAAGCAGATGGTATTCGCGACGAGGAGGATGTCGGTGGCGCAGAGGAGCAAGCTGCACCGAGTGGCGAAGGCGATGCACACATGCGAGATCCCTCGCATCTACGCAGGATAATCAAATGGAGGAGGATTCGCCTCCCGAACCTCACGTACCAAAACTGAAGTATGTCGCTACGCCTCAAGAAGTTCATGATTCCTTCGATGCCGTCAATACCCTGCGCTACTCTCAGCCCGCCCATCTCTCCGGTAAGAATACAAAGCTCTAGCCTCGGCTTAACTTGAATCTGTATTTTCCAGGTCGGTGTCAGGGTTTGACAATAACCCCATTTAATGCTGGACATACATTAGGCGGCACAATATGGAAGATTCGCTCTCCAGCAGTTGGGACGATTGTTTACGCCGTGAATATGAATCACATGCGGGAACGCCATCTTGACGGAACGGTCCTCATTAGTGGCGCTGGCGGTACTGTCTTCGAGTCGTTAGCACGACCCGACCTATTCATCACTGACGCGGAGCGAGCGAACGTCATTGGAGCCGTCGGAAAGACCGTGATGCTGCGCTTATGGTACGATCCTTCTCGACTCCCGATCCTTCTTTCTAATCCCATATCCAGATACTATCACTACAACTCTTTCTTCGCGTTCTTCCCTACTTCTACCCTGTGATGCAAGCACCCGAGTTCTCGAATTGCTTGTATTGCTCGACCAGCACTGGTCCTTTGCACGTCTCAAGTTTCCAATATGCCTTCTCTCGCGCACAGGTCGCGAAATGCTCACTTTCGTCCGGAGTATGATGGAGTGGTTAGGTGGCACAGTGAGCAAAGAGGACGTCGGCGAAGAAACTTCCGGAAAGCGTAGCAATAAGCGAAGGCGTGACGACGACGCAGATGAGGAAGCAATTGGTGCCTTCGCGTTACGATTCAAGTAAGCCGATTCGACGTGCCTGAGGTCGAGTATTGATCATCTTATCTTTTTCTAGACACCTCGAATTCTTTCCTAGCCCACAAGTGCTCCTGGAGACATACTCGTCAAAAGATCCCAAACTCATTCTCGCGGTACCTGCATCATTCTCACATGGCCCGTCACGGACGTTATTTGCAGATTTCGCAGCTGTTCCAGATAACGTCATCCTTCTCACTGGCCGTGGCGAGGAAGGAACACTTGGGCGCATGTTATTTGATCGTTGGAATAAATCTCAGCGTGCCGAGGATAAGTGGGATAAGGGCAAGCTCGGCAGCAGTGTTATGCTTGACGGTTCTCTCGACTTACGGGTAGGCCCGGTTTTATCCAGCTTTTGTTATGCGTATGCTAATGGTTTCGAAAGCTAAACACAAAAGTCCCTCTGGCGGGTGTAGAGCTCGAGATCTTTCAACAAAAACAGCGAGTGGTGCGCGAGAAAGCTGCGGTAGCGCAGGCAGCGCTTGTGCGTAACCAACAACTTCTAGAGGCGGATGAAGGCGCAGACTCTAGCGACAGCGATTCAGATGCCGCAGACGAAGAAGACGTCGAACGGGCGCTCGGGCTAGATGCGGATGCCACAAGAGCTGACGGCGCGGACTGGGGTCGTGGGATGGACGCAGAGGACAGTGGCCGGCAAATGTTGTCATTTGACATTTATCTCAAGGGCAACGTTTCCCGTGCGGTTTCGTTCTTCAAGAGTGCGGGGAAGGAAAACCAACGATTCCGAATGTTCCCGTATGTGGAGAAGAAGCGGAGAGTGGACGAGTATGGTGAAGTGATTGACGTCGCGATGTGGGTGCGCCGCGGCCAGATCATGGAAGAAGAAGCAGACGACGAGGAAGTCAAGGAGAGGAAGAGACTGGAAGAGGAAGCCAAAGTAAGTAACTGAGCTGTCCCTTTTCATGTGCTCCCCGTACTCACTGTCTCCTTTGTGACATTTTCAGAAGTCCCCGAGGAGGTACCATCAAAATATGTCTCCACCGTCATAGAGGTGCAGCTAGCCTGCCGCCTACTCTTCGTTGACCTCGAAGGGCTCAATGATGGCAGGGCGACCAAAACAATCATTCCCAAAGTTGCCCCAAGAAAATTGGTCAGTCTGTCATAGTTTATTGGGAATCTCGTCATATATTGATTGGTTGCTTTTGTAAAGATTATTGTACACGGTGGGCCCGCGGCAACGGAGGCCTTGCTCGAGAGCTGTGGAAATATCCGCAACATGACGAAGGATATTTATGCTCCCGCTGAAGGCGAATCCGTGCAAATTGGACAAAACACGAACAGTTATTCGATATCGCTTAGTGACGAGATGCTGGCGTCCGTGAGGATGTCGAGGGTAAGTCTTCGGAAACGTTTATCACCATATTCAGCACTTTGCTTATGCTCGATTTCAAAAGTTCGAGGATAACGAAGTTGGCTTTGTAACGGGACGGATCACCATGAATGCCAGCTCGAACATACCAGTACTCGAATCAACGAATCAAGCCTCACACTCCGCCACTACCCCCAACCGCCCTTCCTCGGCGCTACTGCCACGCGTGCTCGGTGCAAGACCAACGCAACGCCTGCCCCACTCAACAATGATCGGCGAATTGAAACTCACGGCGCTTAAGGCTCGACTTGCGGCGGTCGGGGTACAGGCAGAGCTCATTGGCGAAGGAGTCCTCGTATGTCGGGGTGGCGAAGTGGTGGAGACTGTCGCCGTACGTAAGTCTGCACGTGGTCAAGTCGAATTGGAGGGCACCGTTTGCGAAGTATATTACAAGGTTCGGAAGGAGATATATGGGTTACATGCATTGGTGTCATCATGATTTATGATCTCCCTACGACATGTACTTTTTTTTACTTTGTCTTTGCTTTATATCGTCAGTTCATTATCCGAACCGGGCTTCAACGGTCTGCTTTAACCTCAACGGGAAGAGAAAATTAGAGGGCAGAGCTCCTCTCGCAGGGTAGATGGACTAGTCTTCTTACCGGACCGCATATACGCGAGCTACCATTTGTACATGGTGCACCACGGGCCCCGGGGAGGTCGTAAGACAGCAAGCCAACAGCCGTTGAAAGAATCCCCGGCAGTAAAGGATGGATGATAGACGTCCAAGCTGGCGATGACATGGTTAATGGCGAAATATGAAGATTCAGGCTGGTCTCGAGGCCTTGAGCCGTCCATACGCAAGAATACGCTCAGATGGTGCGCCATCGCCCCGAAAAACCGCTGCTACTAGCAAAAAGTCCTTCGAACCGGGGTCGAACCAGTGACCTTGGGATCGCGCAGTGTTTCCTTTACAGTCCCACGCTCTTCCAACTGAGCTATCGAAGGGCACACTCTTTCGATCCGCGAACCAGCGAACTTGGAATTACGTACTCCGAGGTCAGGGAAAGACACTTAGAGAGTCCGCTGTGACCCTGTGAGAATTACAAGAGTAATGACCAGACCCCAGTGGATTTATCTCAACCCTCGGGCATTTTGTTCCAGGTGTCCTTCGAACTTGGAGGGCTGTGGACCTGTTAAGTTGAAGTTGAATTCGGATTGGCATTGGGGACCCCGGCATATGGTTGATAGTGATAGGTGACCGGTGACCCCCGCCACCTCCCGGCGCGGCTATTCCCTACTAGTATTTCCCGCTGCTGACTGCCCTCCATCCCCAAATTCACTCCATCTACAATGAGCCAGACGTCTCCAACTCAAAAGGCAGAGCCAGAAGCCGCTGCCTCAGCAATGACTCTAGTAACTCAAACACGTCCGACCTCATACGCTTTCACCTCCCGAACATCGAGTCGTTCGTATCAGTACCTCGACCCAAGGTACAGGCAAAATGACATAGTCTTTCATAAACTAGCATCATCATTCTATTTGTTTACACTGACACTTGATCGGAGTGGTGTACAGCCAGTAATTATACAGAGCACACTACCAACTACAACAGGAAACATGGTAACAGTCTACAACCGCACCGGTGCTTGATGTACAGGGATTACCATGGTGACATCCACATTCCACAAACGCAGTTACGATGTAGAGGTCGCCTTGGAAACCGCAATGTGGTCAACATCACCATGTGCTCAAAGAAACCCAAATGACAAATCGAAAGTGGTGGGATGCGGATTTGGGAACGCGGAGGCTCGCAAGCTTGGATACGTGGGGAATATCGCATCAGTTTTGCTGAGGCCTACCCAGGAAGCGACGGTGACCGCAGGGCAAGGACGCAAGCGTTGGGTCAAGGAGAGTGAGAAAGGTAGGAGATTGGAAACATTGGTAGCGCGGTTAAACAGCATGTCTGCAACGTGGAGAATGACAAGCCTGGGAAGCAGGCAGAGGGCAATTCTTGTAGATCTCGAGACGTCGGATTCCAACGTCTCGGGATATACAAGAGATCGTCGATCGTCCCCTGCTTCCATTTTACCCAAGCGCCACAGGTATAGAAGACGACTGGATACCGAGGCCATCCATTGGCTCAGGGGTCGGCCCTGACTGTGCTCTGGGTTCAAGAACTCGGTGGAGTTCAAGTACGTGTCACTGTGTGGCAAAGCGGAATCAATCGGCATGAAGATATCATTTGCGACCACTATCATGGTGGGGATTTCAAGTTCTTCGCATGCCATGATTCAATGGAGGGACATCGCAAGACACCCGCCAAGTGCTTTGATGTCCTGTGTTGGAAATTGTCTATGAGGTGCACGAGGAATTTAAGAAGAGGCTGGAGCACTGTGAGGAATCGAAGAGTTTTTGATGCGGATCATTGAGAAGAACCTACAGTATGTGCGTCTGGACTCTTCGAAGAAGCGCACTCGGCGCTAAAGGCGCATGTCAAGAACGTGAAACGCTGTACGTGTTCACCATTTTTCGAGCTTCTTACTTCAGCTGCTTGCTCTTATCGCACTATATATAGACGCGGACAGATTCCTTCTTTAAAATCAATGCTTCTCTCAACCCAGAAGTAGCGTTCAAGTTCTGATCGTGTTCCAGAATCCAGATGGAACGCATCTAGACAAAGTCAGGGTCAAGACGGAACCAAACAAGTAGAGAGTCGATCCATCGATTGAGATGAGGATTATAGTCTTGAAACACAGAATCGCTAGCTTCTCCTGCCGCGTCACCCCATCATGGGTGGTACGAGTGGGGAAACTCCTGTGGAATGCTGTCCCGAGCTCAGGAAGGTCGAAGATAGGACTACTCCTTCTACAAGGAACACCCCGAGTTGATGTATCCACGCTGGTTCACAAGAGTAGTCGGATCAACTGACTGTTCTCTAGAAGGTTTTCTGATGCGAGGAAGACATTAAAACGCATTAATGCTCAGCCTCGAATGTTCCGATCTTCATCGATATCAACGGAACCACTATCACATGAATCGGACGTCTCCAAGATACCATCAAATAGAGAGTATATGCAGGAAAGACTCCCCAAACATGTGGTAAGTTATGGGGAGTTTGAACGGCAATGCTGAGTCGAATCCATCTTGTTGAGGCAGTCGGATTCAGGTTGAACGTTGAACAGTACTAGTCGTCAAGTCTCTCTGGTTCTTCGATTATCCACGTTGCACTCAGAAGACGCAAAGGAAGCGATGCTCGCGTGAACATAGAAGCAGTGTCGCCAACTCGCATTTCGTAGAGATAGCGATAATCATCAAGCCACGGATTGATGGAACTCTACAATGATGTACTGCAGCTGCCATTATATTGCAGCTTGGTGCAACGACAGCATATATATAGTATCCTGTGACCGTGAGAGAGAACGGAAGAAGCCGAGGAGGGACCCTGTTAAGGGTTTTAAGTTATCGCCGACAGGCGCGTATCATGTCACCTTGCCCTCACTTTGCCTCAAACGATACACCCGGACGCCCGATGGCTCACAAACCATGCGCCCGAGAACGTCAATGGTTACTTGAGCTATATTTGACTGCGCGATGAAAATTTCCCTCGGTTCTTGTCCCGGGCATCCACAGGGAACCAAAGGACTCCCGTCCACCCGATGACACCGGTCTGGCGCTGGCTTAGAACGCGAAACAATGGGAGAAGCAAGCCTTCAGATATCAAGGTAAGAAGCAAAGTACAGTAGTCTTGGCAACACCGTTTGAACTGACTCATCTTATTTTCACGCACTTTGTTTATGAATTAGGCAGTCTCCAATTCGTCCGGCAATGTTCCCACCCTACCGCTCGAAATTATTCATGAAATAATTAGGGAGACGTGCGAGCTGCCACTGCGCAGAGAAGATTGGCAGGTGCTTAGAGCTTGCGCGGTTGTCTGCAAGTCCTGGCTCCCCTTTACGAGGAGTTTGCTATATCATTCTCTCACGATCGAGAATACCCGCATCGACGTTCTAGGACCCCCGGCACACTGGGCCCAGCCGTACTTCTCAAACGCTCCTACCTTTTAACTTTTACCCGGTCGCTTTCCGTTCGCGTCATCGACGAACACACGACAACCCGTCCGGTATTCGCCAAAGACGGCCCTCAAGTTGCAGCAGGTACCCGGAATGTGTGTCAATTCCCGATTTCCTTTCTCTACTCGCACACACCCCTCGGCTCCGCAGTCTGTGTCTATCCGTCTTCTGGTCGCGGGAAAATCAATGTTCGTTCGAGTCGTTGATTTTGGATTGGCTGTCGAGCCTTGCCCTGCCCATGGAGGTATTAGACCTCAGATATGGCAAGCCCATGGACTCTCCCCTGGTCTATGACCTCGTCCGTCTCTGGCCAACGATTCGAGCACTCCGCGTGCGTACCGATTGTGACATGACGCTCCCGGAGAGGCCAATTACCCGCCTGCGCGAACTCCGGCTTCCCATCACTTCCTTGGCCACAGTAATCGAGTGGTTCCTTCCTCCTCCTTCACCCGACGACCGGTCAAACTTGCGGGTTCTAGAATTGTACGAAATCCCCGATGGTGGAAGAACTTTATTGTCGGCTCACGGGCCAAACGTCACATCTCTGACACTTACCCGCCAACCGGTATCCGGTCTCGCTGACATCTTTACCGGGCTGGAGGAATTCGTCATCGCCGGGCCATTCTGGAGCAGCCCACTTCCCACCCTTCCAAAAACTCTTATGCACATCAGACTTCAAGTCCACGCGTTCATGTCGGACTCCGTCCTCCCCGCCATCACCGCTGAGGTCCCATCTCTGTCGAATTTGCGTCTGATGTCTGTTGAAGAGGCCCTCACAACGGACAAGCATTACCCGAGCTTGCAAGAAGCTTGCAGGGCGCATGGGGTAGAGATATTGGTGAACCCGATAGACTCTTCGCTTACGGGAACTGTGGTGAGTAAACCCGAGGTGCAGCGCGATCTCCAAAGGCTAAAATTTATGACCCCATTAGCACCCCTACCTTGCCGAGATGGATCGCTTTCCAAGACAACATACATTTGCGGAGTTCTTCGGTGCCAAACGTTGAATTTCGAAGACTCTGGATGGCCGGCGTAATGTGGGCCTCGTGGCAGTTGCCATCCACAAGTTGTAAAAGGCACCAAAGCAGGAAACAGAGAGACACCCATATGTACATCATTTTTCTCACGCGGGTCGCGACACCCTCTTTGCCACACGGTTGTAGGAGAGGCGTAATGTAAGATTAGTAGAGTAAGGTATATCGGCCGATTAGATTGACTAGATTCCTTCTGTCTCATCACTGTATGATATCGGTACGTTTCATGTTGTTTCCTATAGGAGTCATATGTATTCTGCTCGGAATAAACGAGAGGACCACCGCGCGAGTTTTATAGCGAATCCGCTCCCTCTACGTTCGAATCTTCGCCTTGGGACACCACATTACTCCAAGGCAAAGGTAACGGCAATGGAACTCTAGTACTCGAAAGTGAGCCCCAAATGACCTTCATTTAATATTGTAAAGGAATACAAAAAGTCGCGATACAGAAATTCATAGTACTGTACAGGTTACACTTCCTGATCAGGCTTCGAAGCCCACACGATCAGCACACCCCCACACCCCTTAGATACCCATAAGCAGACTACTCTGGCTCATCACCCTACCATAAAATGTACGTAGCTACTTGTGTGACCGGCAGAGTTGTACGCGCAGAGGAATATAAATTCAAAAAATAAAAGTGCGATAGACATATGACATCGGAACAGCCAACAGTGGAATGAGATTGCAATCATTCAGATCGTGGAACACAATAGGCACGAAGATGCTGCCCTGTAAAGAGGGGTGCAAAATGCTCTGACCATCTCAGGTCAGCCAGCCTATCACGACCATCCAGTCGCACTGGTCAGTCAGCAGTCAACGATACGAATACGTAGTCCTCACTTTTTCGGATCTTCACGAACGTCAAAACGTCGGAACAGGTATGCAAACGCAAGGTATAGTTCGCAATATGCAAGGCTGAGGAGATAGATACGTTAATATTTCATCACTAACCTCGAAACATCATACAGCTCACTTTATACCCAGACAACTCCGCGGTCCTTTCGAGAAAACAACAAGATGGTTCTCCAAAGATCTGGATTCTGGCTGAAGCCACCGATCGGGAAGAAACTCGTGGGACCGAGCAAATATTTCTTCTGAGAACGACAGGAAAAGGGACTCTGGCTAACAATGGTCTGCTGACAGGTATCAGGTATGAAACAATGACAGATAGGCATGAAGCACGAACCCCTCCAGGTATCTTAACACCAGATATCACGGCACCAGATGCGGGCACTATGCGTGGAAGGCCAGCGGGTACCGCCGTAGATATGCGCAGGGCCTCTTTGATCACAGCAGTCTATTCCGCCCTTAAAGCAAATTCATATCCGACAAATAAACGCACTTACCAAGAAAGGAAGCTTCTCGAGTTGTTCGTAACTCGGAGCATGGTCGAGGACAGGCCACACAGTGTGCAATTCGTCCACTAGCCTCTGCTTTACCTCAGGATTGCGCAGTATATGAAAGGTACCCGTCATGAGTGTCGTCCCGGTGGTGTGCGACCCTGCTGCAAACAAATTTTGTGCTTCATCGCGGAGTTGTGATGCCGTTGGCGGGGGAAGCCCCTTGTTTGTCTCTGGATTCAAGAGCTCATTGTATATGACACGATGCGGTGCATCATCCAACAGCTCTGGGTTTTGCAGAACCCTCTTGACCTGACTTTCCAACCCCTAAGGTGGGTCGGTTTCTCAGACAACATGATGAAAATCATGCAAACTTACCCTCCTGAAAACCACGAGTCCCTTTAAACTAGGGGCGAGGAGCATGAGGATCGATGGTGGAAAGTAGCGCACGATCCAAATAAAGACTACTGAGAACCTTCCAGCGTGATGGTAGGGAAGCTCTTGTCGACTCCTACGACAATGTCTCCTTGAAAATCAGGGAACGATAGCTGGTCAAAGCACATCGCGAATAAGAAGTTGGCGATTACGTCCGCGGCGAAACACTGAAAGCCGCGATAGAGATTGCTTGACTTGCCTGGGTGCGACTGAGTCAACGGCAAGCAAATGGCGTGAAGTCACTTACCGGCCGCGTTTTGCTCCTTGAGTAAGTCACAGAATCGATCCAGCTGCAAAGTCTATCAGGCAACTGAGGTACGGAAACCGAATATGAACCGCACTTGGTCCCGGATAAGGTGCTGTATATCAGAAATCGCACTTCTGGAAAACATACTGGAGACGAGTGCCCTGCGGTGCTTCGATTTGAGGTATTCCTTCTGGGTGAAAAATGCTTCGTCTGCATTGAAGCTACGATAAAATTCATAATCCTTGTCCCATTTGTTCTGAGAATTGTATATTTCATCGTACCCGTCGGCCTTGCAAAGTGTACTATGAGGGAACTTGTAGTGAGTCGCGGCTCCTCAAAGGCCAGTGAGATACCCAAATCACCTCATTCGGGGCAATCCGTATAATGTCGCCTGGCCAACGTCAGCACTCGATGTATGGCAAACAAAAGGAGCGCCAAGGGAAAGATACCGTATTTCTGATGGAGTTCCTCGCGCAGGGTGGACAGACTCACACCCCTAACAAGATCATGTATGCAAGCCACCATTTGGTGCATGCTGCACCAGGAGGACCAGGAAAGCGAGAGAGGGGATGGAAGAAGACGTTATGAATAACGTGGGAAAGTGCGTAAATCAGCGAGCCAACCGCCGTTATCCAACAGCCCTGTCGAAAAGAGGGCAACAAAGGTAAGACGTCCACTATCAGCATGCTGGCACTGATAAGAGTTACTTAGAGAGGCAAAGAACTTATATACGGGGGCGTTGGAGAAGCTCGACGGAGTTACAAAGGTGGAGGTAACGTGTTAGAACTTAGAAGAACAGGTACGAACACTGGCACCCGAACTAGGGCACATGGGATAGAGATCCTGGTGAGTGAACTCCGTAGACTCTTCCGAGCAGCTGCGCGGTCTCAAAACACTAAATGCTAACTATTCCCAAACGTTGAGAGTATGTACATACATGTTGTAAAACCGCGCATGTGGGTGCAAGTAAATAGGTTGAGGCGAAGACCCTGGCGTAATGTGGCTGAAACACAAGTTGTAAAAGTACCGAAACGTACTATATATATTCGGCCAACTACTAACATAAGCAGGGTTTCCCACGGTCGTAGGACAGAGAAGCAAAATATTAGCAGAGTAAGTTATATCAGCAATATTAATGCAGCTTCGACCATATTCTGGTCGGAATAAATGAGACAAGCACACGAGTTTTATATAGCGAACCCGCTCCCTCTGTATTCGAATCTTCGCTTGGGACACGGTGCGACCACACTACCCGGCGTACCCGCAAGGTAAGGATTAACGCTCACTTGCAGTCACGAGGCGGGGAGCACCAATGGAACTCTAGTACTCTGAAGTGGGCAAGTGGGTGATTTTCATTTAATATTGTACAGGAATACAACAAGTCGCGAGTGACATGTGAGATCGGAACAGCCAACAATAGAATGAGATTGCAATCATTCAGATCGTGGAACACAATAGGCACGAAGATGCTGCCCTGTAAAGAGGGGTGCAAAATGCTCTGACCATCTCAGGTCAGCCAGCCTATCACGCCATCCAGTCGCACTGGTCAGTCAGTAGGCAGCGACACAAACACGTGGTTCTCACTTTTTCGGATCCTCACGAATGTCAAAACGTCGGAACAGGTATGCAAACGCGAGGTATAGTTCGCAATATGCAAGGCTGAGGGATAAACACGTTAATATCTCATCACTGACCTCGAAACATTATACAGCTCACTTTATACCCAGACAACTCCGCGGTCCTTTCGAGAAAACAACAAGATGGTTCTCCAAAGATTTGGATTCTGGCTGGAGCCACCGATCGGGAAGAAACTCGTGCGGCCGAGCAAATATTTCTTCTGAGAACGACAGGAAAAGGGGACTCTGGCTAACAATGGTCTGCTGACAGGTATCAGGTATGAAACAATGACAGATAGGCATGAGGCACGGACCCCTCCAGGTATCTTAACACCAGATATCACGGCACCAGATGGAGGCACTATGCGTGGAAGGCCAGCTGGTACCGCCGTAGTTATGCGCAGGGCCTCTTTGATCACAGCAGTCTATTCCGCCCTTAAAGCAAATTCATATCTGACAAATAAACGCACTTACCAAGAAAGGAAGTTTCTCGAGTTGTTCGTGGCTCGGAGCATGGTCGAGGACGGGCCACACAGTGTGCAATTCGTCCACTAGCTTCTGCTTTACCTCAGGATTGCGCAGTATATGAAAGGCACCCGTCATGAGCGTCGTCCCGGTGGTGTGCGACCCTGCTGCAAACAAATTTTGTGCATCATCGCTGAGTTGTAATGCCGTTGGCGGGGGAAGCCCCTTGTTTGTCTCTGGATTCAAGAGCTCATTGTATATGACACGATGCGGTGCATCATTCAACAGCTCCGGGTTTTGCAAAACCTTCTTGACCTGGCCTTCCAGCGCCTAAGATAGTTCGGTTTCTCAGACAACATGATGACAACCATTCAAACTTACCATCCTGAAAACCACGAGTCCCTTTAAACTAGGGGCGAGGAGCATGAGGATCGATGGTGGAGAGTAGCGTACGATCCAAGTAAAGACTACTGAGAACCTTCCCAGCGTGGTGGCAGGGAAGCACTTGTCAACTCCCACGACAATGTCTCCTTGAAAATCAGGGAACGACAGCTGGTCAAAGCAAGTGGCGAATGAGAAGTTGGTGATTACGTCCGCGGCGAAACACTGAAAGCCGAGATAGAGATTGCTTGACATGCCTGGGTGTGACTGAGTCAACGGCAAGCAAATGGCATCAAGTCACTTACCGGCTGCGTTTTGCTCCTTGAGTAAGTCACAGAATCGATCCAGCTACAAAGTCTATCAGGCAACTGAGGTACGGAAACCGAATATGAATCGCACTTGATCCCGGACAAGGTGCTGTATCTCAGAAATTGCTCTTCTGGAAAACATATTGGAGATGATCGCCCTGCGGTGCTTCGATTTGAGGTATTCCGTCTGGGCGAAAAAGGCTTCGTCTACATTGAAGCTACGATAAAATCCATGATCCTTGTCCCATTTGTTCTGAGAATTGTATATTTCATCGTAAGCCGTCAGCCTCGCAAAGTGTAGCTATGAGGGAACTGATAGTGAGTCGCGCCTCCTCAAGGGCCAGTGAGATACGCCAAATCACCTCATTCGGGGCAATCCGTATAATGTCACCTGACCAACGTCAGCACTCGATGTATGGCAACAAAAGGAGTGCCAAGGGAAAGATACCGTATTTCTGATGGAGTTCCTCGCGCAGGGTGGACAGACTCACACCCCTAACGAAGATCATGTATGCAAGCCACCATTTGGTGCATGCTGCACCAGGAGGACCAGGGAAGCGAGAGAGGGGATGGAAGAAGACGTTATGAATAACGTGGGAAAGCGCGTAAATCAGCGAGCCAACCGCCGTTATCCAACAGCCCTGTCGAAAAGAGGGCAACAAAGGTAAGACGTCCATGGTCAGCATGATGCTGGCACTGATAATAGTTACTTAGAGAGGCAAAGAACTTATATACGGGCGTTGGAGAAGCTCCGAGTCGACGGAGTTACAAAGGTGGAGGTAACGTGTTAGAACTTATCATAGAAGAACAGTACGGACACTGGTACCCGAACTTCAAGAAGCCAGGGCACATGGGAAAGACCCGGAGATCCTGGTGAGTGAACTCCGTAGACTCTTCCGAGGAGCTGCGCGGTCTCAAAACACTAAATGCTAACTATCCCCAAACGTTGAGAGATGTACATACATAGTGTAAAACCGCGCATGTGGGTGCAAGTAATAGGTTGAGGCGAAGACCCTGGCGTAATGATCTGAGGCTGAAACACAAGTTGTAAAAGCACCGATATTCGACCAACTACTAACATAAGCAGGGTTTCCCACGGTTGCCAGGAGGTCTAATATAATGTTAGTATATCAGCAATGCAGCTTCGGCCATATGAATAAATGAGACGAGTACACGAGTTTTATAGCGAACCCGCTCCCTCTGCGTTCGAATCTTCGCTTGGACACGGTGCAACCACACTACCCGACGTACCCGCAAGGCAAGGCTCACTTGCAGTCACGAGGCGGGGAACGGCAATGGAACTCTAGTACTCTGAGGTGGGCCACAAGTGGGTGGTTTTCATTTAATATTGTACAGGAATACAACAAGTCGCGTGACACAGCCAACAATGGAATGAGATTGGGATCATTCAGATCGTGGAACACAATAGACACGAAGATGCTGCCCTTCAAAGAGGGGTACGAAATGCTCTGACCATCTGAGGTCAGCGGGCCTATCACAGCCATCCAGTCGCACTGGTCAGTCATCAGACAACGATACGAATACGTGGCTCTCACTTGTTTGAATCCTCACGGAGGTCAAACCGTCGGAAAAGGTATGCAAACGCGAGGTATAGTTCCCAATATGCAAGGCTAAAGGATATATTAATATCCATCACTAACCTCGAAAATTATACAACTCACTTTATACCCAGACAACTCCGCGGTCCTTTCGAGAAAACAACAAGATAGTTCTCCAAAGATTTGGATTCTGGCTGGAGCCACCGATCGGGAAGAAACTCGTGCGGCCGAGCAAATATTTCTTCTGAGAACGATAAGAAAAGGGGGCTCTGGCTAACAATGGTCTGCTGACAGGTATCAGGTTTGAAACAATGACAGATAGGCATGAGGTACAGACCCCTCCAGGTATCTTAACACCAGATATCACGGCACCAGATGGGGCACTATGCGTGGAAGGCCAGCCGGTACCGCCGTAGATATGCGCAGGGCCTCTTTGATCACAGCAGTCTGTTCCATCCTTAGAGCAAACTCATATATCTGACAAATAAACGCATTTACCAAGAAAGGAAGTTTCTCGAGTTGTTCGTAGCTCGGGGCTTGATCGAGGACGGGCCACACAGTGTGCAATTCGTCCACTAGCCTCTGCTGTGCCTCAGGATTGCGTAGTACATAAAAGGTACCTGTCATGAGCGTCGTCCCAGTGGTGTGAGATCCTGCTGCAAATAGAGTTTGTGCATCATGGCAAAGTCGCGATACCGTAGGGGGAGGAAGCCCCTTGTTTGTCTCTGGGTTCAAGAGCTCATTGTATATGACACGATGTGGTGCATCATCCAATAGCTCCGGGTTTTGCAGAACCTTCTTGACCTGGCTTTCCAGCGCCTAAGGTGGGTCGGTTTCTTGGACAACGTGATGAGAGTCATTCAAACTTACCCTCCTGAAAACCACGAGTCCCTTTAAACTAGGGGCGAGGAGCATGAGGATCGATGGTGGAAAGTAGTACACGACCCAAGTAAAGACTGCTGAGAACATTCCCAGCGTGATGACAGGCAATGACATGTCGACTCCTTTGACAATGTCCCCTTGAAAATCAGGGAACGATAGCTGGTCAAAGCAAGTGGCGAATAAGAAGTTGGTGATTACGTCCGCGGCAAAGCATTGAAAGCCGAGATAGAGATTGCTTGACTTGCCTGGGTGCAACTGAGTTAACGGCAAGCAAATGGCGTGAAGTCACTTACCGGCTGCGTTTTGCTCCTTGAGTAAGTCACAGAATCGATCCAGCTACAAAAATCTATCAGGCACCTGAGCTTTGGAAACCGGATATGAATCGCACTTGGTCTCGGATAAGGTGCTGTATATCAGAAATTGCTCTTCTGGAAAACATATTGGAGAAGAGCGCCCTGCGGTGCTTCGATTCGAGGTATTCCGTCTGGGTGAAAAATGCTTCGTCTGTATTGAAGCTACGATAAAATTTATAATCCTTGTCCCATTTGTTCTGAGAATTGTATATTTCATCGTACGCCGTCGGTTTTGCAAAGTGTAGCTACGAGGGAACTTGGTAGTGAGTTGCAACTCCTCAACCATTGGGATATGCCAAATCACCTCATTCGGGGCAATCCGTATAATGTCACCTGACCAACGTCAGTGCTCAACAGAAGGAGCGCCAATGGAAAACATACCGTATTTCTGATGGAGTTCCTCGCGCAGAGTAGGTAGACTCACTCGCCTAACGAAGATCATGTATGCAAGCCACAATTTTGTACATGCTGCACCAGGAGGACCAGGGAAGCGAGAAAGGGGATGGAAGAAGACGTTATGGATAACGCGGGCAAGCGCGTAAATCAGCGAGCCAACAGCCGTTATCCAACAGCCCTGTCGAAAAGAGGGCAATAAAGGTAAGACGTCCATACCGGTAGACATAGTTGCTTATGCTTACAGAGGCATTTATATACGGGCGTTGGGGAAGCCTGACGGTGTCAGAAAGATGAAAGATGAAGGAAAGAGAGTGAGACGGAGTTAAAAACGGTGTTGTTGTAATCTCGTCTAATAATCCGGCATTTCCTTTTCTGGTAACCACCAACGCGGCAAAAATCTTCGCCAACGAAGGTGGAACTAGAGTATGAATAGTCAAACTCGCAATTGTCTCGTATATCCCGATATGATCGCTCAGGTGAAAACTGAACGGTCAGTGAACTCACGTCGCATTCGCGTGGGTGCGAGTATCAGCGGCCTCATCTTGGACCTCGAACCCTCAATATATATGACTCAATTGCGGGTTGCCTCTCTTGTTGATGTGTGTACAGGAGGGGTAAGGAACGCGTGGATCGCTTATCGGTCAATGTCCCTCGCAATATTGCTACCCAAGACCCCAGACAGAGTCTGCAAAAGCTAGTTTCCGAAACCGAATGAGGCAGTTCGGACTACTGTACCTCTAGCTTCCTTCCATCCGTGGTCTTCCTCGGCGGACAAATTCGCATGCATAGTAGTTCCCCCAGATGGCCAGAAGAGGCCCTCTATACGATCAAAAGGGTGCATCTGTCATCGAATATTTCAATCTTCCTATGTTGTCGGTCTGGGGAGAGTATTACTACCGTGCGATGTCAGCTTCGCCCGGATGCATCACGGATCAGGACACTGACCCTTTGCTATTCGTTTTCAAGAGCACGATACTGTACAAAAGCAGCATGACCGCCGCTAGCGCGACCTTAAATGCCAAAGCTGTCGTTTAAAATGGCGGAAAATCCCTCCACCCGGCGGCCCCCAGGCGAAGCTACCTACAACCCCCGCAGCAACAAAGCACCTCCATCACTACCACCCACAGATGCACCTCCAAACGCGGCGGCGCGGGACAAACCAGCCCATCCCATGACGCCGATATCGGCGACGGCCCGAGCCTCCGATTTCTACTCCCCGATTCCGAGGTTACCGCCTACTCACCATCTCCGAATCCGAAATGCCGGAGCAGCAGCAGGTTCACCAGAAAAGTAGAGGTCAGGCAAGGTAAAATGGAGATCCGCGGGATCTCGGTGCAAGACGTAAGAGCCCTGTAAGGTGAGCTGCGCTCGCACAGACCGCATACCACGCTCGGAACGGAACAAACTTCCGCTTCGGAGCACGTCCTCACGTGCTCGCTTGACTCCTTTTTCTTTTATCTCGCGTCCTCCATACTGTACCGCCTGGTGTTCGATAACTCTCCCCTTTAACTTCCCTTCTCTCATCTCGCGCCCTTGGACAATGCTTATCGACACAATGTTCGGGTTCGCTCTTGCGGTTAGTGGCGGCTGCCAACTACACCGACTCGGTTTACTGTAGCCATACATACACCCAGCAAAACTGAATGTTTCTTAGTTTGGCCCACTATTCGCATACAGCATCTCATGACCATCCAATAGTGGAATCAAGTCCTGAAGTTCAATAATTGCTCGAAGAACTTCTGCCTGTGGGGTTCAACTGGTCTGGAGGCCGCGTACTATCAAGCGCGTGAAATTCATAAGTCTTCCGCAGCGAAGGGATGCGCCCACGTCTGAGTTCAATTGGCGATTGGAAAAAGCACATAAATGCGCGTTGAATGACCGGGTTCGCCTCTGGATCAGCCCCTGCATTCACTGCATGGGACAGCCAACGCAGGGGCTGATCCGGAGGCAGACAGGGTCATACAACGCGAAAATTGGAAATCAAGAAGCTGGCCATCTGGGGCTAAATATCCCCACTTATTATAAGACCTTGGCGCTCTCATCTAAGCCTCCACGGTCACAGGTCACCCTAGATCTCGTGCAGCATGCTCGACGACTACACTTCGAACGTCATTCCTTGTGGGGTTTCTTGTCGTAGTCACTCTCTTCATTAGCTAGTATGTCAGGCGCGGTCCGGTGGTCAGGCCATTCCTTTCTTATATGTGCCATTCCTTAACAATGTTAGACCGTTTCCGGCTCGACGCGATCACCACCATAGGGTTTTCTGACCCGATTCTCTCGTACTTTTCGGTCCTCCAATTTTACTTCGACGACATCTCTATGCTCAAAGAAGAATATGAGAAAGTAATTTGTCTCACCCCTTATGTCCCTTCCTCGTATTGGACTGATGATACTCCTACTTCTAGACAAGACCAGGTCTATTTCAAATTGCCAACTTTTGGAGATGGACGGTGCTGGTAGGCGGATCTGAGCTAATCGACAATATCAGGAGAGCCCCAGATGATGTCCTTTCTATGATGAAAGCACGTGACGAAAGTGCGTAGCGCGCAAAACGGAGCTTTCATGGTGGGGATCATGCAGTCCACATTCAAGCGGGATGTTGCGAGTACTTTCGAGGAGGTCCGCGGACTCGGAGAGCTCATCATGACAATCGACGATTTGATCCCGACAAGCGATGGTGCGTAGTAGAACCTTACTCGTAAAGGTTATGCAGTAGCAGACCTCACTCACGCTAAAGTAGATCATGCCCATAAGCGGATTGTAAGTCGTAAGTCGTGCAATGAAAGATTAGATAGTAGAGCATATCGGCCGACTACAATTATAAATTTCCTGTCTCATCACCGCAATATGTGACTGATATCGGTGCCTTTCACGTTTCTTTAGGCCGGATTAGGTGTGTTCTCGTTGAAATAAAAACGGAGAGGACGACCACACGTATTCATGGCAAACCTGCTCACTCCACGTTTGGTTATCGCCCTGGGGCAAGGCGCGACCAGATTGCCAGTAGGAAGTGGCTGTGCGACTGGACAGAGATACCATCGATGATGATCGATCTGGCCTGCGTCAATTCGATTGAGCTGTACCGGCAGGTGTGCTCCGACATAGCTATATCTACCGATCGCCTATGTTGTTGTGGGCCCAAACCCCGGTATTACTGTTACTGTAGATCTCCTGTGCAGGAGTCGTGCCTGTTTTATTGCATTGTGTAGCTATGCTGCTCCATTTTTCATTGTGCCGTAAACAGCGCGCCCAATGGCGCCCATTCATCTCACGTGATTAGTAGCTGTGCTGCTTTTTCTCGTACCGAACAAGTACACTTGTTGGAATCGGATGCATTTTTGCCTCACGGATACAGGTCTCAGTTGACGAGAATAAGTGGTACAACACCTCGTCAGTAGTCGTGTATAATTAATATAGTAGTTTAGTAAAGAGGTTCACAACGCAATAAATAAGTAGATTATGACCGTAAGTACGTGAATAAATAAGATCAGAAAGGGAGCGTGCAGAGGAAAACTAGGAATAAGTAAAGAGTAGAAAGGAGTGTGTCCATTTTTCGCGTGCCACATAGGGAGCTCTATCCCAAGGTGCACGTTGATGGATTCGAAAGACAAAGGAAAGATCAGCATATAAAGAATCATCTATGATAATGACAAGGAGCGACGAGGCATCAACGCACGGCCCCATGAAAATTCACGAACAAACACGGCCCCCATGCGATATATAGCTATTAAAACAAAAATAAGCGAAGTAGGCAGGGCGGGTAACAGCAGAGAAGCGGAAGGGCCCTGGGATAGTCTAAGTCTGTGCGAAACGGTCTGTTAGTGAGGACGAGGTAGATTTGTGTTGCCTCGTGCCTAATGAATGTATTCAGCTTCGACCTTGACGTTGGCGGTCGAGGTTTTGGCGCCAGCGCACATAAATGCCCTCATCCGTGGAAGGAGCGTATCGACATAACTCGAAGAGTGAAAGTTGGTATTGAAAGCTTTCGTTTATCCAGATTTGCTCGCGAGCTGCTCAAGAAACATATTTAAATCCGTCGAAAGCAGACAAGAAACACAACCATACTTCGTCTGACCATGTCCATAGCCGTGGGGCATTGACGCGCCGGGACCACATTACTGATGCAACACGGGGTCAAGGGATCAGGGTACTGAAGGATTAGACAACGGGGGACTGGAATCATACAATATGCAGCCATAATGGTAGCTCCCCGTGAAAGGCCATGTACACCATGAACAAGGACGACGCCGCCAGTACGAAGCGCTTCGTCGATGAAGCGGCAGGTATGCGCCATCCAGATGAGAAGATCCTCGTATGGCTGGTCTTCAACGGGTACACGCAAGTACCGTATGCCAGACTGTGGATGATGAGCGGGTATAGGTTCGGTACAAACCGAGACGATATGTGTAATACGACGTTCTGTCAAAGAGCGGGTAGATTGTGCCGAGACGAGACTAGAGGGGAACAAGTCGACATGCAAGATCAGACGTCCGCATTCGCTAAGTATGGAAGGCAAAGGAACTACTTTCCCAAAAAGAGTCTTCCATCAATGACGACGCTAACGTTCTTGAATCCCATTTTGGTAAGAGTTGGACAGGGTGATGGAAATCGTTGTAAGTCGTTTGCACAGGTAGTAAGTCGAGGAACATGAAGTTCTCAGGACATCCTGCGTCGTATTTGAATGACGAGTGAAAGATTCGGTCGAAATTCAACCCGGAGGTCCCTCTCGGCAATTGGGAGAGCCGCTTGGATATGTTTCGAACAGTATCATCGTACAAGATTGTAATTGGAGAGATGCGATGCGGTGTTGGGAAAGAAGGCACAGCCCAACCTTACGGTACGATCTCACGTGAGCGCCAATCACGGGCAACGCCATATTACATAAGCCACCATTAACCGGCCCGTCATTTGTTGGCTGCGGCTGTGAGAACCGGTGCAAAATGCCTTAGTCGCATTCTTTCTCTTCTTTCGCTCGTATCCCCCTCGTCCTTTCTCCCTCCAACCCTCCTCTTCATCTCAGTTGGTATACCGTTGGGTCTTGTTCCACTCCGTCGATCACCTCCGATCATGACGGCCGTTTCAATCTTGGAGTCATGTTTAGCGCCTCAACCATGGGCCGATTTCTGACAAGGCACGTTGTCCACAATTCGCCATGACTCCACAACTGTGGTGCTATAGACTGTAGCGCAAAGCCAACTCTCGCCTCTGTTCAGGTAGTACACGTTACGGGGCACAACACTGCCCGGGGATCGGGACGCCTTCTTCATGCCTTACCAAATGCAGATATTCCCAGGCCTTTGGGACCCCACGCGATCCCATGCAACCACCCAGACATGCTCTCGCCATGCCCCCAAGGATTGGGCTTACAAGACACCCCTGTATCGATTGAGGTAGTCAGTGGGGCCTGCTCCAAGTATATGAATTTAGCGATTCGGACATCTCCGAAAAACACGAGGCTTTCTTGTCATAGTGTAAGCTTATAAGGGTCTCGCGGGGAACTCCCATCACGGCTGCCCTCGGACCTACCTCTACACCATTTCACAATCATACGCACTCTACTTTTCTTCATATCGCATTAGATATCATGCTCGACTTCGAGATCGACTGGACTACGGTGCGTGTTCCGACGAGATAGTGAAACATAGCAGTGCGCGCTCATTCTCATTCTCATTTTGATCTCATAGGAGGAAGACCGCATGCGTCGTCGCCCTAAGGCGTCGACCATCCATGGCTGGCTCCGTATGTGGCGTGGAACTTTCGCGGGCAACGAGAAGGTTCGCCAGAAAGGCCGCTACGAGATGAAGTTGGCGCGTGCTATACGTGAGCGCAAGAAGGCGCAGGCTGGGAGCGGGAACGGTGGCCCATTCTCTTTCTTGCGCTTTGGTAGCCTCAGCAACCGTCGCAATGCACAGGTTGCGGCACCTCAACCGCAACGCCACAGATCAAATGGTTCCAAACACTATCGTAGTGGCAGTCAATCCCATCATACCCCCCGCCCTACACCCCCCAAGCGCAAGACTACTAGTAGCAGTAGTGGCGCAAACAAGGGGCATCCTGCCAGACGTCATTCGCATGATCGGCCAGGACCGACGCGGCATCGTAGTACGCGCTCCACCAAGAGCAACACAAGGCCATCGCGTCATACATCGGGTCGGCGTTGACTATGATACGTTAGATTCCATGAGGATACCTCATTGTCCGCTATTTTCTGATATTATGCAAGGAGGCCTGTCAGGCGCAGTGCTGTGCTTTACGTATATTTATTTTTCTCTATTTTCCCCCTTTCAAAGTCCGCTCCGCCTTGTACATTTGCCCTATACCAGGTGCTACAAAAGCACAAGGCTGTCGTTTTGTCTAGATGATTAGAATATGTGTGTACGTTATCATCTCTTGGCTCCGTTCCGCGAGATAGAATCAGCTGCCTTAATATTTGTTTTATTGAGGACTTCTATCATAGAACTGTAATTTAAGAGTGTACATCGTACTCCGCTCACTCCGGCGGTCATCGCCTTGGCACAACATGGGCAACTCGGGCATTCGGCTACTCACATGCCTCGGACGCTGGTAATGAAGCTAATGAAGGCCCTCCCTTAAGTTGCGGATCCACCTCTCCACCTCTCCATCATATAATTAATCGTCAATCGCAACATGGGTGGGTCACCCATGCGTGAGCCGTGCTTCTCTCCGAAACGCAATCTATCATCTATCGATGATACGATAGCGATCTATTGATCTATCCATCTCATCGGGCCGAAAGAAGATACTGTAACGATAGATGGGGATGGAAGATCGCGAATTATCGGAAGGTTACTTTCTTGTGACTGCCGCCCGTCCGCCTCGGCCGCTTCTTGTTGTTTCTTCCACTTAGTTTCGGTTTCCTCGAAGATCGATCGCTAGTATGCTACTATCTAACTATTCATACTAAGAACGGGTTTTACGGGGACCAAGGAAAAGCAGACAGCTGGCAGTGGTCTTTTCTCCAAACAGTATTAAATCCAGCGCGCGCGCGCGTGCCACGCTGCAGTGCGCAGTGCACGCACTGGTCGGTTGGGAGGGGGGGATAATGTATCGATAATGAGTCGGATAATGTGATGATGATCCTATGTGCTATGGTTGTCGTAACCTTGATCTGTGTCTCTTGCTGTAGGTACGTAGTCTCTCCTCGGATCGCTGAAATGAAAATGTCACATGAAATCACGATCGCCCTCGTGCCACGCTGCAGTGCGCGCGCTGGTCGGTGGGGAGATAATGCATCGATAATGACTCGGATAATGGTGACGATGATGCTATGGTTGTTGTTACTGTACTGCCGTATCTCTTACTGTAGGTATGTGTCTGTCCTCCGATCCCTGACATTTTGACACTTTGAAATCTATGATCGTCCTCTAGCTCACCCCGTCCTTCGATCAAGGGGGTAATCCGACCCCTGCGCTGGCACCGGTGACCGCATCGGTCGATCGCTGCATAGGACAGACGGTACTGTACCTGTACAGGACAAGAGTGAGTGACTCGGAAGTATTGATTGTTTGGAATGGACAACAACGCTTGGCAAAAGGGTTGTCCAAAAGGGGTGTCATTGCCAGTGGCAGCTCTGTTAATTACGAATCCCCTGGGTCGGACGAGCAGGCAGGCAGTGCGCTGAGTTTCAGGCAATTTCAGACTTTATGCCGGGGTATGCAGACGATGGTTTGGCAGATGGTGCCTAGAGCCTAGAAGCTCAGGACCTTATTGCCTCGCCTCGTTCATCCCTTATCCTTGTGCTATCAGCGCGACACACACACATCGCTCGCCGGCCGGAGTGGAATGATGGTGCCAGCACAATAACGCCCCAGAAAGGCGCGGCGGCGTTAGGTACCCCAGTGGTACCCCGCCCAGAACTCCACTCATAGATTTTCCATATATGAGCTATCACATGACGGGATTACGCAGTGGCGGCGCGCTCAAGGACTAAAACGTGACGGTGTCAATTGTTCCAACCCATAGACGGTACGCGATTAACGCCCGCAAGTATGAAAGCTCCTCAGAAGCGTCCGGGTCGGCAATTACCAAAAGCCCGAGACGCAACCAGATCTCATGGGCAGGCAGCATGTGTGCATGTGCAAGCACTTTGCAAGAAACACCCGTAAAATTCATCATTCCTAAAGTTAGCACGCGCGCGCATGGTGGTTTTATGTTAAGGTTCTCGTAATTCATCGCCCCCTGTTCTTCTCCCCGACATAGGGCCAGTGCGAGTTACAGGGCCCACGGCATTACGGTGAATCGCGGAGGAGAGGGGGGGGGGGGGGGCAATTTGATAAGTGATACAAAAATGTACACAGCAGCAGCAGTGGCAGCAGTGGCAGAAGAAAGAAGTGTTGGGCGAGGCGAGAACACAGCTGCCGGCAACACCAGAGCCGTAAACAATAGGTCATCGCACCCACCCATGTGCCGCGCCGCGCCCAGCACCATGACCTCGTTCCTTCTCCACTACGAACAGGGCATCACGCAAAGTAATGACACGGCGCGTGTCTTCCTCCTCTTTTGTCGCGCTGGCCGCTTTGCCTGATGTGGGCACGTAAGGCCGGGCCCACGTGCTTCCCATAGCGGCATTTGCAGGCGTTGTTGCCGGTGCCGTCGTCGTCGCGGGGGCCGGACTTGCAGCAGGCTTGGGTTTGGGGGGTGGAGCCGGCGACGCATTGGACGCATTCATCCACGCGTACTTGCCCGTGCTAAGGCCCGCGGCGTGGCTTGCTACGGCATTCGACATCTTCTTGCGCACGTCCTCGGACATGTTTTTCGCTGTTACGCCCGGTCCGTCAGCCTTCTTCTTTTTCTTCTTCGGTCCACCTTCGCCATCTTCGGTGTCCCCAGTTGTGGCACCTGGTGCATGCGCGGCGAGTGCGGCTGCTTGTGCGGCCGCTAGTTCTTTGCGCTCGCGCCGGATGCGCATTTCATCTTCACGCTCTGCCCGTTCAAGGGCCGCCAGTTGCTTCGCGACATCCCGTCGTACAGATATCCGCCACATAGGGGTCCCATCTACGTATGTGGACGGCGTACGGTCGAACTGCGAGTCCATGCGATGCGCGCTGGCCGCAGTCATCGCGACGAGGAGGTCGTGTAGTCGCGCTCGTAAAGCCAGTGCAACGTAGTTTACAGCGTCTTCTGGGATTTTAGTAACTTTGTGTTTCGTCCCAATTGAACGCATCGTAGTCCCTATGAAGCGCGGGTCAAAATTGGGAGTCGCGGGCTGCTTCCGCGAGCGATCTTCATACGGGCGGTACGTTTGGTGTTGATCAGTACCGCGTTGTAACGACTCTTCTTCCGCCTATGACAAAATATTGAGGATAAAAGCCACGGATGGTATGATGACGCACGGACCCTCAGATCAACCCCAGCACTTCCTATCGCGTCATTGAGGGTGGCAACATCTGCCGTGTCGAGTTGATTTGCGGCCTGCGAAGGCTGACGCTGTATTGCAGCCGTCACGGGCCCCGGGGTATGGGTTTGTGCGGTTTGCGCAGGTGGAATATAGGGCTGGTAGTGGCCGTATGACGCTTGTGGATAATGGGAATGTTGGAATTGGGTGTAATATTGTGTCCTAACACTGGATGAGGGTAGAAGCAAAGACATACACGCCTAACCTACGTGGCATTTGCAGACTGCTGCTGTAGGACAGGGTCGATGGGGATTTCTGATGAGATTGTACCGTGAGATCACAATCCTAGGTCGAGGTGTTGGTACGAACGACTCGATGCCCAGGAGGTAGGAGTATATGAGGTCGCAGGAGTTTGAGCTACTGGGGACGTTGTTGAACTTGAGGCTTCTGGCTCTGCCTTTGTAGTTGGAGAAGTCTGGCTCATCGTTGACGGAGTGAACCTGGACGCTGCGAGCGCAGCGTTACGGGCCAGTGAAGCGGGGATGGCCGCGCCGCGAGGTGGCCGGGGTATCCCATCAACCATACACTGGGGTCCTGATTCCTAGTGACTCAAAATGGTCGAACGTTCACAGGACATCCAGACATCCCAAGGGTCAAAAATGCTACAACACCCTGGAGTAAAATGTTCGGTGGTTGAAATCAATTTCTTCCACCCTAAGGTCAGAGATGCTAGAATACCTCGTATCTCACCACTTGGCACTCCCCTCTGAGCTATGTTGAAGAGTCAAATTAGACAATTGCCTACTCTGGTGGAGGACCTGGCTCCAATACAACAAGCCTGAGAAATGAGCCACATTCGATTCTTCGATTCTTCCATCACCACCACCATTATGCTTTGTAACTGTCTGCCTGCCTTGACACCTGTATATAAATTCTGGACCCTGAAGGTAACCATGCGAGTACTACCGACATGGACGTCTATCCTTTACTGCCATCCTTTTAACAGGGGACGTTGACAATATCCCTTGGCTTGCTGTTTTATGCTCTCATCCGCGTTATCAATAACGTTTACTTCCATCCCCTTTCTCGCTTCCCTGGTCCTCGCGGTGCAGCATGTACAAAGTGGTGGCTCGCATACATGCAGCTCGGCAGAGGAGTTAGTCTATCTACCCTGCGCGTGGAGCTTCATCAAAAATACGGTACGGTAACCTCCCCTGGGCGCTCTTTTGATGGCAGTATTGACGCAGCACAGGTGACATAATACGAATCTCGCCGAATGAGGTGATTGGGACGCCTTATTTGGCGAGTTGGGACTCACTGCTGCGTTTCTTCGCAGCTCCACTTTTCAAAACCGACGGCATACAATGAAATATACAATCCACAGAACAAATGGGACAAGGATTATAATTTCTATCGTGCCTTCGACGCGGACGAAGCCTTTTTCACGCAGAGGGAATACCTCAAATCGAAACACCGCAGGGCGTTGATCTCCAATATGTTTTCCAGAAAAGCGATTTCAGAGATACAGCACCTTATCCGGGCCCAAGTGCGATCCATATTTGTGATTTACATTTCTTAGTTGCCTAATGGATTTCGAAGCTGGATCGGTTCTGTGACGCGCTTAAAGAGCAGAACGCAGCTGGTAAGTAACTTGATGCCCATTTAGTTGTCGAAATCTCGACCGCGCCCAGGCAAATCGAGCAATCTTTATTTCGGCTTTCAATGTTTCGGCGCGGACACAATCACCACCTTCTTATTCGCGACTTGCTTTGACCAATTATTATCCCCTGATTTTCAAGGAGACATCGTCAGAGGTGTCGACGCTTTCACGCCTACCATCACGCTTGGAAAGTTCTCTGTAGTATTCGTTTGGTTCATGCACTACTTTCCGCCATCGATCCTCATGCCCCTCGCGCCTAGCCTGAAGGGACTTGTAGTTTTCAGGGACGTAAGTCTGAATGACTGTCATTATGCTGTTCCATAATACCAACTCCACTTTAGGCGCTGGTGGCCCAGGTCAAGAGTGTCCTACAAGATCCGAAGTTGTTGAACGATGCACCACACCGTGTCATATACAATGAGCTCTTGAACCCAGAAGCGTACAAGGGGCTTCCTCGCCCTTCAGTATCGCGACTTTGCGATGATGCACGCGCCCTGTTTGCAGCAGGATCGCACACCATCGGGACAACGCTCATTACTGGTGTCTATCATCTACTGCGCAATCCCGAGATAAAGCAGAAGCTGTTTGACGAAGTGCGCACCGTATGGCCTGTCCTCGACCAACCTCCAAGCCACGAACAGCTGGAAAAACTTCCATTCTTGGTAAACGCGTTCATTTGTCGGAGTCGAGCTTGCTCTTATGATGGAACAGACTGCTGTGATCAAAGAGACGCTTCGCATGGCTACACCGATACCCGCTGGCCTTCCACGCGTAGTGCCACCATATGGTGCCGTAATATCCGGCGCTGAGATACCCGGAGGGGTCCGTACCTCATCCCCCATGTCACTGGTTTATATCTGACGTCGTCAGCAGACAGTTGTGAGCCAGAGTTCCCTTTTCATATCCTTTTCAGAGGAGATTTTTGCTCGGCCACACGAGTTTCTTCCTGAACGGTGGCTTCAGCCAGAATCCAAGTCTTTAGAGAACTGGCTGGTGGTTTTCTCAAAGGGACCGCGCAGTTGCCTGGGCATTAAGTAAGAACTTGGATTATTTCGGGTTTAGTGACGGCACTAATACATCGTACTATACAGCCTTGCATATTGCCAGCTATACCTCATGATGGCATACTTATTCCGACGTTTTGATGTTCGTGAGGATACAAACAAGTGAGAACCCAACGTATACGTACGACTCCCTTGACTGACCAATGCGATTGGACGCTTGTGATAGGCCTGCTGACTTGAGATGGTCAGAGCATTTTGTCCCCCTCTTTGAAGGGCAACATCTTCATGCGTATTGTGTTTCACGGTCTGAATGATTGAAATCTCATTCCACTATTTGATATTCCGGTGTTCACTCGTGCATTTGTATTAATTATACTCTGGTCGACAGTGCGGGTACCTCTGTATCACTTTCGACGCCCCCGTCTCTTCAATTCCACCATTTCGAGAAACTATTTGCGTGGACGGACTGGAGGCGCAATGCTGATCTGTGAATGATGCCAAGCAAAGGGTAGGGCGTAAGACTCGGAAAGCGATAGCTCTGTGGTGGCAATGTTTTCAATTTCAAATTGACCAACTGATCAACCCGCGCGCTAAAAAAAAACGCCACCTTGACGACGATTTACCCACGCAAGCCAGCTTTCGGAGCCATCTGGAGTGCCGCTCTTTTTTGATACGGGAAGAGTCACATCATCTCTGACTCACGAAATATATCCACGAGCTCCAAAAGGACCCATCTGCCGAACTCCAGCCGGAAAGTTCTGTTTCTATACTGTCGTTCCATGGATGGAGCGACTGGAGTTGGTCATGACGCAACATGCCGTTGCACGGATGAAACTAGTCCTTTCTACGGAAAGGCGTTTCCTTGTACCCAAGTTTGTAACCCCGTTCAAACCAGGCCCTTACGGAGACTAGTCTGGAGCTATTTGTCTCTAGTTTCGACCCACCCCGGGATTCTTGACTGTATTCGTGCATTACCTTCAGCATTTAGGAAAGAAAAGCCTGATCACTCTATGGGTGTGGGAGAACAGAACAAACTTCGATATCGGGTCGAACATCATAATAACATCCCCGTTGTTTTCGATCGATTCGCTGACGACCTGGTTCCTACCGGTCCTCCCGATTCTCGACCTCTGCAAGATCCCTGTTTCGAGGAACAATGCTGCCACCAGGAACACGAACATATAACGGAGCATAGACCACAACGTCGCTAAGCGATGGCACTGGTTTATCCAATCCCGTCCTAGTCGATTGTTGTGTCCTACCGGGAGTAGCAAAGTGCCTTTAATCTGGGTTTTTGAACGACCGGTTAGTAAAGCCGACACGCCAAGTGCAATGCATCCAACGATGCGGAAGAAAAAACATACCGATGATCACACCAACGCTGATTTGGATGTGTTTAACTAACAATTGACCCAATTCCGTGCTCCACTGGGATGCGCCGACATTCCTGATAAGCAAGTTTACCAGGCACAGCACACGCCTAAGGTACACCAAGTCAAGTTGGTCAGCGCTCCGATGTCACGGTCGATAAGAACGTCGAGTCACCTCAAACGCTTCGCCACCACGTAGAATGCCGTGTGACCCGAGCAGACGCGTGTCCACATGTTTCTCCCAAACCTCCGGCACGTAGTTATCGTGTTGGCGTCAGTTTTGGCAGGGCATGGATGGACCATAGCCACCGCCACGGTTTTACAGTAGTACAAACATAAGGTAGTATGTCTCGTTGGAGTTGCTCGTGTCCATTGTCGGGTATCGGGTATTGCCGAACAGTGATCGATCCCATGCTGCATGCTGGCTGGATCCTAAGTGTCCGTGTGCGGTCTTACAGGTCTCAGATAGTTGCACTCCGATATATCATATTGAACCGTGGTGGGAGAAATTTGGTATGTATGGTCTGCGGACTAGTTTCTTCATCAACGTGCATCATAAACGCGGGACACAGAAATAATCGTAGCTCTAGCGGGAAGCCAGGTGGCTAGAAATCACCATGGTCAAAAGCGATCAATGTGCTGGAGTCATGAACAATTGCGAGAGCATCGCAACTTGAAGCAGTTTCCTAATCCTGCGTTACCCATGACGTGCCTTTCGACATTCAGGGCGCTAAGGGCACAGCGAAAATCGGAGGGGTGACAAAGAGTGAATAGTAGCACGATTGGATACCCTGCGGATTATGTTTTTTCCCGGATGGAAGGCACTCAGCAGTGACTCTAGGATACGGCATTCCTAGAATGAAAGCGCGCGCTTGCGGGGATATCGACAGTTGAAACACGAAAACACAAGTGACAGGTGATCAAATAGACAGCTCAAATCCATATTGGGTTAGGTTATTAAAACTGGACTTACATCTAGTTCCCAACACCTGCCTGACGTGGGTCTCGGAACTAATGTATTCCGACGTGAGAAGGCTCAGCTCTAGGCTCACTCGTTCTTCTTGGCAAACTTCTTCTCCGCGCGCTCGGTGATCTCGCACTTCTTGCTCTGCCACAGCATCCTAATCCAAGTCCGAATGGCCTTCGATGCTGTTCATAGACGGCGGGAAGGGCCGTAAGTCTGGCTTATCATCAAATCGACATGTTAGTCAGAGCCGCATTGGAAAAAGCTCCCGCCTACCTTTGTTGATACACTCCACATCTTATCTTGCCCGATTCTTGTATCTATTTGATTGGCACTGCAAGCCAGTGGGCACAGCGTCGCGATCGATCTAAGTGAGATCCCGCGGATGTGCATCTAAACGACGCCGCACTACAGTAAGGCACTGGATGATAAAATTTTAGTGTCGCACGATTATCAATACCGATATTCTTCGGAATTGTGGAGACGGTTCTCGATCCCTCCTCTCGTGGCACGCGGTGGCGGTGATGTGGCGCACCCCGGTGATAGTAGCCAGTTTGTTTTGGGCACCGACTTGGGTTGAGGTGTGCCAGTGGACGAACTTGAAGGTTTTGGGAGCCCTCGAAATATCAGCTCGCATACATCCCAGCTAATTACTGTCGTGAAGTTGTACAGCCCAGCGTAGTGAGAAGGATAAACGGGCACAGTGTAATTCGGCATCACACCGAGAAGATGAACGTGTTGAGTTAGAGTGTTCAACCTTCATTACAATTGAGGTGGCAGCTCGGGGTGAACGTGGAAACCATTTAGGAGTTGATCTGTTGCAATAACCGGACGACAAATTGGAATGATGAACTCATTACAGATGCATATGCTCTAAAGAGGGGATGTGAAGATAATATCCCTGAGGACTACGCATTGCTGATGAGTGTACGTTGTTTACATGTAAGAAATTGAGTGGTGTGATGTGTGATAAAACACAAAAAGCCCGTTACGTGGTCATGGGAAAAAATTACGCGAGAATTTTACGCGAAAAAGTTAACACGTTCCGCTCAACCCTTCGCCCTTTTCTTCGCTCTCTTCTTCCCATTTCTCCCTCTCAATCTCAATAAGTAAGTTGTCACCGTGTCCCCGTTACCCTATTGCCAGACGGGGCCAATTTATTTTGTGCAGCTTTACCCTTCGAAAAATGCGGGAAGTCATCTCTGTTCATGTTGGCCAGGCTGGTGTCCAGATCGGTAATGCTTGCTGTAAGTTTTTTTTTTAAATCTCCCATTAAGATGGATCCGTATTTGCGAACGGGCTTGAAAATGACGCGTTTTTCTCGCACTCCCACAATGGCCACTACTGTTGTTCGTTCCGCTAACTCACCAATTCAACAGGGGAACTTTACACCATTGAGCATGGTTTAAGCGTGCGTGCCACCCATCTGATCCTGTCTTATGTGTCATCTAATGATTCCTGCACAGCCTGATGGTCGGCTTGACAGCCCACCTGGGACCCACAACGTAGAGGGATTTAGTACGTTCTTCTCAGAGACGTCATCGGGCAAGCACGTTCCGCGGTCGCTTTACATTGACCTCGAGCCAAACGTCGTCGACGAAGTGCGCACTGGAAAATATCGTAGCCTTTTCCATCCGGAGACTATGATAACTGGCAAAGAAGATGCGGCATCCAATTGTCAGTTCCTTCCTTTTTTCACGTGTAATTGAACTGACTAAAGTTTATCTTGTCAGATGCACGGGGTCATTATACAATCGGAAAGGAGCAGATTGACAATGTGATGGACAGAGTTCGACGTCTAGCTGATAACTGCTCAGGGCTTCAGGGCTTCTTCGTTTTCCACTCCTTCGGTGGTGGGACGGGTTCTGGTCTCGGCGCCCTTATCCTCGAGCGTCTCTCCACAGACTATGGAAAGAAGAGCAAGCTAGAGTTCAGCGTCTACCCTGCGCCGACACTCGCAAACTCGGTTGTAGAGCCGTATAACTCTGTTCTCACGACTCACACAACTCTCGAGCACTCTGATTGCTCCTTTATGGTAATCGTGTTTTTGTTCAGATTATTACCACAACGTTGACCATCATGCGTTAAGGTCGATAACGAGGCCATTTATGATATCTGCAAAAAGAGTCTTGGCATTTCGTCACCTAGTTTCACCAACCTGAATCGCCTCATTGCACAAGTCGTATCTTCGATAACAGCTTCGCTTCGCTTTGACGGTTCTCTGAATGTTGATCTGAACGAGTTCCAGACCAACCTTGTACCGTGAGTAATGCGGCTCACTCTGTACTCTAGCAAGCTGGCTGAATTAGATGCAGCTTCCCTCGTATTCATTTCCCGCTTGCGACTTTTGCACCAATTATCTCTGCGGAGAAGGCTCATCACGAGCAGAACACCGTCGCAGATATGACTTTCTCCTGTTTCGAAACCGGCAACCAGATGGTCAAATGTGATCCCCGTGAGGGGAAATACAGTAAGCGCGACCCTCTGGTACAATTTTGATTGGTATCTTACGGGTGTATGAAGTGGCTTGCGCACTGTTGTACCGTGGAGATGTTGTGCCCAAGGACGTCAACTCGGCTGTGTCGTTTATCAAGACGAAGAGGACCATTCAGTTTGTTGATTGGTGCCCCACTGGGTTCAAGATCGGTATCTGTAACGAGGCCCCATCATATGTTCCAGACGGTGATCTGGCCCGAGTTGCGCGAAGTATGTGCATGTTATCCAACACGACTGCCATCTCCTCCGCATGGAGTCGGCTTGACCACAAATTTGACCTGCTGTACTCAAAACGCGCATTTGTTCACTGGTACGTCGGTGAGGGCATGGAAGAGGGCGAGTTTAGCGAAGCGCGTGAGGACCTTGCCGCTCTTGAAAAGGACTACGAGGAGGTTGGGATTGACTCTGCAGACGTGGAAGAGGCTGGGGAATACTAGGGATTTGGGTTTTCTTCTTTTACGACCATCTTTTGATGCCTAATGATATCCACTTCCATACGTACACATACACAACGGCCTTTCCTTCCTGAGATCTCCCCGCATACCTTTTAGTTTTCGATTTGGTAGTTACCGTACAACATACTGCCCGAGGGCCAACGCATTATCAATCAATTTAGGGAAGTCGCATGACCTTGTTTGGCAGTATTTGGTTGCATCGGGTCGCGAACTAAATTGTGTGATTTTGAGGTTCATCAACTCGACACTTTCCTGCACCAGTCAAGGACACCCCCTTGAAAAAAAAAAGACTAATAATGAGAGAAGTCATCTCCCTTCATGTTGGACAAGCTGGCGTTCAGATAGGCAATGCCTGCTGTGAGCGTTCCTTCTCACTCGACTCGTCGCGTGCTTACCATCACACAGGGGAACTTTACACACTCGAACACGGTCTCAGTGTGCGTACCAGTAGTCCGTCCTTCTCTCCGAAAGTGCTTTAATCGCATATTATCTCTTGTAGCTTGATGGACGCGTAGAACGAAACACGGGTGAGCAACACATAGGCCACTCAACATTCTTCTCGGAGACGGGCTCGGGCAAGTATGTCCCTCGCTCGCTCTATGTCGATCTCGAGCCAGGCGTTATCAATGAAGTCAAGACTGGCTCGATGCGCGCCCTATTCCACCCTGAAAGCATGATCACCGGGAAGGAAGATGCAGCAAATAACTGTGCGCCCCGGTCTCTCATTGTTGTAGTGGTGATAACTGACGTGGTGCATGTCTGTGTGTCTTCTACCCGTAGATGCACGCGGTCACTACACCGTTGGTAAGGAGCTTATCGACCCGACTATGGACAAGATCCGTCGGCTGGCGGATAATTGTGGTGGCCTCCAAGGCTTCTTCGTCTTCCACTCTTTTGGTGGCGGTACTGGATCCGGCTTTGGTGCTCTCCTCCTAGAGCGCCTCTCGACAGACTATGGCAAGAAGTCGAAACTCGAATTTTGCGTATACCCTGCGCCTCAATTGTCTTCCTCGGTCGTTGAACCATACAACTCGGTACTTACCACACACACGACGCTTGAGCATGCGGATTGTTCATTCATGGTGCGTATCTTTTGGTAGCTTTTCGGTGTCTGGTCGTGACGTTGATGGTGGCCCTCCAGGTTGACAATGAAGCTATCTACGACATCTGCAAGAATCGCCTCAACGTTGCACAGCCTAGCTTTACAAACTTGAACCGATTGATTGCGCAAGTCGTGTCGTCCATCACCGCGTCCCTCCGCTTTGATGGCTCCCTCAATGTCGACTTGAATGAGTTCCAGACTAACCTTGTTCCGTGAGTCATCTGTTTTGTCTTCCCTCATGCAATCTGGTTTATTAAATGAGCTTCTACAGCTTCCCCCGTATCCATTTCCCCCTGGCTACCTACGCACCTCTCCTCTCTGCTGAGAAGGCGTCTCACGAACAGAACACTGTCGCAGAGATGACCTTTGCTTGCTTCGAGAATGGCACTCAGATGGTACACCCTCTCCTAACGTGATTTCGTACCTGTTACTGAATGTTGCACGGATAGGTAAAATGCGACCCGAAGGATGGGAAATACAGTGCGTACTATTACATCTTACGGATTTTTTCCGTGATTCGAATATTTGATAGTGGCCGTTTGCCTGCTTTACCGTGGCGACGTTGTGCCCAAGGACACGTCGGCAGCAGTTGCTAGTATCAAAACGAAACGTACGATCCAGTTTGTTGATTGGTGTCCCACTGGTTTCAAGGTGGGTAGTCTTTATGCTTGTCCTTCGTACTTCATATTCTGATATATGTGTAGCTCGGAATCTGCCACGAGCCCGCTGCCGTCGTACCTGGTGGTGACCTTGCCAAGACGTCGCGCAGCTTGTGTATGCTGTCAAAGTGAGCTCCCTTAGTCCTAGTACATCGACGGCCATTAACATGTCACAGTACCACTGCTATCGGCGCTGCATGGCACCGCCTCGGTGCGTCGTCTTACATCCTTTCTCGCCATGTATTCACACTAATGAATGTTGTTAGACTATAAATTCGACCTGATGTACTCGAAGCGTGCATTCGTGCACTGGTATGTCGGTGAGGGTATGGAGGAGGTGTGTGCTCTCAACGATACCCACCTCTGCGTATCATACTAATTCGTTGTAGGGTGAATTCTCGGAGGCACGTGAAGATCTTGCTGCCCTCGAGCGGGATTATGAGGAGGTTGGTACCGACTCGGCCGATGCTGAGGAAGAAGGCGAATATTAGAAGATGTCTGCATCAATATCTGCCTCCGTGGCGCCTTATATGTTCATTTTCAGCTTCTGAATATCTGAATACCCTAACTTCGCGCGTTTGATGTCTATGCTACTTGTGTTCTAACGCTTGGTTATCCGTAACTTCAATGCTAACTTACGATTTACACCTGATCATACCTCCAGTAAGTGGTGAGTTTGTTCAGGAAAGCTTGGCTGGTCCTTGCGCTAGTGTGGGCAAAAAGAACCCTTTTATCATCTGAGGATGCCAACAGACTCCTGTTCGCTATTAGGATCATCTTATAGGGTACTTCGGTGCTTTGGATTACCCTCGGATCTCAGAGCCCAGATGTCCGAGCCAGTCTTGAGTGATTTTCAGGATGTGGACTTCCGCCGCAGGTTTTCCACCAAATTCGATGCTTATTATGTCTGTTTTAAGGTGCCGTACGGGTAGGAATGAATTGTTTCAGATTTAGGGAGATATAAAGGACGAATAAATAATTTGTAACTACTAACAAGGGCGTCTATCAAAATGATGATGCGTGGCAGTGACTTGTTGACGTGGTTATTTTGCCGTCGGGGTTGGCGGAGTCTGAATCGTACAGACACGGGATACGGCGCTCGTCTTTGGCCGCTTTGCCCGCCTTCATACTCTCAACCAACATCTTCAAACTCCACCACCGTCACCGCCGTTCTCCTCTCCTTAACGACTTTTAACAATGGGTCTTAATATCTCTCGTGCGCTCGCGGGCATCTTTGGGAAGAAGGAAATGCGTGCGTCTTTGATTTGCCGTTTTTGCCATGTCACTCCCACCTTTTTCGATCCTAACTCGCTCTTTAGGTATTCTTATGGTAATGCTCACTTTTTAGCGTGCGCCTATGGGCCATATATCTGAACTCTGGATAATAACAGGTCGGTCTCGATGCCGCTGGTAAGACCACTATTCTCTACAAGCTCAAGCTCGGTGAAATTGTCACCACTATCCCCACAATCGGTACGTTATTAGGGAATTGTGGCTTGGCTATTTACAAAAAAAAATGAAACGTTTTCGTTCTAATAAGGTTTTAACGTCGAGACGGTCGAATACAAGAACATTTCTTTCACCGTCTGGGACGTAGGAGGGCAGGACAAGATCCGCCCGCTCTGGAGGCATTGCAAGTTCCTCATTCGGTTATTCTAACGCCTTTTCAACTAAATATTTTTTAACAGACTTCCAGAACACCCAGGGTATCATTTTCGTCGTAGACTCGAACGATCGGGAACGTGTCTCTGAGGCACGGGAGGAATTGCAAAGGATGCTCAATGAGGATGAACTCCGCGACGCCCTCCTCCTTGTCTTTGCCAACAAGCAAGATCTACCCAACGCCATGAATGCTTCAGAGATTACAGATAAGCTTGGTCTTCAGGGTCTCCGTCAGCGGACGTGGTACATCCAGGTGCGACCTTTCCTCGGTTGCTTTGATACCCGAGCGCTCGTGACTCATGCATTTGCTCTCCCGTAGGCTGCTTGTGCCACGAGTGGGGACGGTCTCTATGAGGGTTTGGAATGGTTGAGCGCCAACATTAAACGACGGTTGTAAGCGGCGCCTGAGATCAAACAATTGGGGGAGAGTGTCTGGCAAGCTTTGCCATGATCCTGTCTAAGCTACAAAATTCTTGCCCCCCTTTCCGTTGCTGTGCTCTTCATCATCACTTCCCACGTTTCTCCCTTTCCGTTGTCTCTCTAGTGCAGGCATCTCCCCGTTTCTGTCTTATATCGGATCCTATTTCTCATTTCCCTACACTTTTTCCGTGCGACCGATGCGGCGTGCGCGCGTTCAATTACGCGTTTCCTAGAGCTTCAGCAGATATCTTAGTCCAAATATCCCCCCCGCGCATGGCATTAGTAATGGCAATGGGAATCCTTCATCTATAATTACAAGGGCCGTGGAAGCCTGCGGACGGTAAAGAATGCAATGCTCAACGATTCTCCCCAGGGAATAGCCTGCCCACTGCTTCTGCCTCCTTTCGCCGCTTGTCGCCCTTTTCGCGAGACGCCTGGTCTCTGCAGGTTGCCGCGTAGCGTGCCAGTTTATCAAGTAGGGCGGTGAGCTTTTTCGGCTTGATGTTTGCATACGTCGTTTGGCGTAGTTGAGGTATGAGATATTCGGCGACCGAATCAGACAGCACGATAGATGTCGTCTACGAAAGGGGGGCGTTGGCGTAAGCGTTGTTACGAGTGGAAGGCAAAAAGGACTAGATAAATAAAATGCGAGAGGAAAGAAGGGGCGCGGGATGGGATGGGGACGTACAGAACGTAGCTCGCTAAAGAGCGAGCTGAGATTCGCGCGACCCGCATTGCGGAACTGTTCTTCGAGGAAATCGAGGTCGACGAGGATGTTCGCTATTGCGTTTTCGTTTATCTTCTCGATGGTTCGATCCGCGAGGAACTCCTACAGTACAGTGAATGTCCGTATCGTCAGTCAGCAACTCTATTCCCAATTGGGGTGTTGGAAATCCCAGGGTTCAAGGGTGGACGGGACTAGTAACTAACCATGAGGCATTGTGCGATGTACGCCGTTGCAGCGTGATACGCCTCGTCCTTGTACGACTCGCTGATTTGCAGCGAGTCGACGACCGTCGTGAGCCAATTGACGAGCTCGTAGAGGTACATGCTCGGTGCGTCCTCGCGCGTTGCGGGCGTCCAGTCGTACTCTGAGAGACCGAAAAAGTCGTTGAGTTTGGAATTGATGAGGGACGTTATCCGCGACGATGCGCGCGTTTGGGTCTTTTTGAAGGATGCCGCGGCTGTGAGGCGGATCGTGCCACCGCGCTGGGCAGAGCTATACAAATTCAAAAAGGTGGGTTGAGTTGGTTTATTTCGGAAGGACTGGGGTGTATGTGTACTGGAAAGAGTGCGCACCGGAGGGCTGTTAGAGAACGCTCAAGCTCGGCACTGGCAACTTCGAAGTGCTCTAGATTGGTGATTATCTGTGCAACCTGGGAGAGCGTCGATGTTTTCGCTAGGTTGTCCCGATAACTGTCGCTGACGTAGTTGGAAAGAATGGTGTCGAGTGACTGTGAACCGATTCATTTGACGATACTTGGGAATAGGGGATTGCTTACCTTGCTCAACAACTCGTCGACGTTCCGGTGGTGTTGGGATACGCCTTCGACAAATTGATAGAATCGTTGAACGAAATCTCGGATCTGATACCAATGAGCCATCGTAAAGGGAGCACGACCACAGGAAACATACATCCTCGCAACAAAGATAGAAACTTTGTGACCACGGAAAGTTAAAAGGCGTCGAAGCACTGCGATCATTGATAGACTAGATTAGCTCAGTTGATCTGAGAAGACATGAGGTAGTTACCTAGACAGCTCAGCCTGCTCGACGCTGCCCAGCCAGACAACCTTCAACACTGCATCCTTCTCCGTCTGCTTGTCGACATGCATTGGCTGATAATCATCTTGTACCACGATCTGGAGAGTGCAACCGAATAAGTTATCTACTAACGTTTCAGGAGTGAAAGATTTTTACGTCTTTGAAACGTTTGCTGAATTGCCGTTCAAGCAGTGTGGCGTACCTTTCGAACAAACGAAAAACTGACGCATGTAAGGATGACGTCGAGTATTGATACGCCTAGGAAGTCCAAGACCGTTAGAAAGGGTGCGAAGTTCATGGAGGACCTATACCTCGAGAGTGAGGATAAACGCTATCAGCGTCTCCTTTACGTATAAATAGCTGTCAGGGTCTGTCACATTCCGAAGTGCTCCATCCACCGCCTCTGCAATCCTTGCAGAGATCGCATCCCAGAGTTCATCTACTTCAGATTTTGACCGGAACGAGCCTGTGGTTTGAAGAACGTGAGACTCGATGATGAAAAACCCGATTATTTGTTCAGTCAGATGAACTAGGGATTGTAATTGAAGAGGGACGGGGAGGATGAGGTCTGATTGAGCCTTTTGAATCGTGAGTAGAGAATACAGGGTTCTTTTGGACGAGCGTACCTTGCGGTCAGCTTGGTAGGACTTCCGCAGCTCGTCGAGAGAGTCCAAGGTAGCGTAGATATGGATGCTTGGTATAATGGCTTGAAGTCTACTTTCAAAGTCTCCAACACCATATCTACTGACGCGTGAGGCAAACGAATCGAAAAATGAGATATGGTACGCACCGTCTGTCGTTTCGTAGCTAACAGTCTCCACCGCACTGCCAACCCGACTAAGTCGTAACACGGTTTCCTTCTCTCTGCGGGACCGCCAACGCCGTGTCCGGCTCTCCATGGCCTCGAGAGCAAGTTTCCCTACTTCGCCAGTAAGGTTACGGATTTCCAACAACCACTGTTTCGTCGATGCAGTAACAGCGTCCTTGATCTGCCCGCGCAGAGAGGGGAGCGACGTGAGTATATGCTGAAATAATGGGGTCTGAGACAGGGACGATTGAGGCATGCTCTGAATATCATCCAGGGACTAGAGATTGTCTGGTTATGTATGGACTGTAAATGAGGGTGGATCACATACCCGGAGTGCACTCCAGTACTTTCCCTCTTTCACCATCTCGCCCACTCGATTAACGACATCCAAAATCCGCAAACTGGCTTGTAAACCATCGATTGCTTCATCTAGGTTCGTCGCTGTCTTTTTTGACTGTAACAACGCCCGTTTCTTCTCTGCGAGGCCATGCCCGATTTGCGAGACGGATGAGTCGAGGGTAGCAATCTTTTCTTGTAGGTTGTGCGTGTAGGATTTGACAGTGAAGAGGGTTGAGACGGAAGAAATAAAGTCCTGATAGTTGTCTCCGCAGATCTTTTCTATCTCGGCATCCTTAGAATCAATGAGTCCTTGAAGCGTACGGAGATAGGCGTCTTGTTGTCTGTTGGTGTGAATCTGCTTGATAATAGGACCAAGCTGCTCTAGGTTCTCGGATGAGGAGGACTGGTCGAGGAGGTGGATCTGCTGCAATTGTTGCTCTACGTTCTCCTGAGTGAACTGGGGCCGTCTCCGTGGAGGCATTCCGAGGCCTAGGCCCACGTCAGAGTTGGCGGGTGAATGGTCGAGCGAAAGGCGTCAGAGAAAGGGTTACTAGTAGGAGCTTTGTTAATAAGATAGTGAATGGTTGGCCGTCAGTGTTGTCGTTGTCTACGATCATTGCAGGTCACCGTATTTGTGCCATTTGACGCGCGTGGCGGTTCACAACCACAACAGGCCATGTCCCTGATTTTATTTTGAAAATCGCTACTCATCAGGGCAAACGGACGACGCATAGATGCATCAGAGATTAACTCTTAAGCAATGGTTTGGTGCGTTCTCGTTTATATCGAAAAAACGGAGAAGATCTCATATACGCTATCAGTGATTCACTGCGTTCACCGCCTTGTTACAGCATTAACGAAGTCGAAGCTCTCTTTCTCTTCTGATCTTTTCTGTACAACGAACGAGATGTACACACGAACTCGAGTCAAATGGTGACGACCCTTTGTACAACGGACTGTTGATGCGTTTGACCATTTTATCATGTAGAGTGGCGATGCCTTGCGCGTCTTCTCGTTCCCATTTTTTTCGTGTGCATGAAGACGAAAATTCTCATTTTCCACACTGAAGCTGCAAAAAATATTTCCCCATATCATTCCGATGGTTTTGCCTTTGTGCAGGACGTGGTGGCTCGCGTGCATGCCCAATATGTGGGATGACCGTGACACGTGTTCCTCCGGACGATGTCTGGGCTATCGAATCGAGGGCAGGAAAGCAATGCCCAATACATACATTCAGGTCCGAGCATATACATCAACAACTAGTTACAACAACGATACCATAGATGTAAAAAAGCTAGCCGCTACCGATAACTCTTTGATTCAAAAAGCCTAACAGCACGTTGGTTATGTCAACTGTGCTCTGATTTTCTCCAGCCGTCTGTTGGTTTTTGGCAAACAGACTACGGGCTTTCTCCAGCACCGCCTTAAGCTCACTCGAAATCTCCCCGGTCAACCCCCTTCTCATACGCTCCGTCATCACCGTCGACTCCCGCCGAGAGGATGAGCGACGTTGCTCGCCGTGAGTTATGAGTGCCAAGTCCGCCGCATCCTCCGCCACATCCGCTTCCGTGCCCGCTCCGGAGTCCAGCAGCTCCGGAGTCATCACCCACGCGCCGAGTTGCGTGGTCGCATAGAATAGAACCGCCTCGACTGTCCTCCGCGTGGCCAGCATCGCTGCGCCGACGTCCAAAGGACGCTCGGATATCCGCGTTGGAGATGTCATCGTCAACGCTTGTCCCGCAGGGCGCGCAATAAGGTGGCTTAGAGTGTCCAAGGTACCGCTGGCGAGCTCGATGAGTGTCCCCATCGATGCGGGCTCCCCAAGCACCGCCTTCGAATGCTGCGAGCGGAGAGGAGCCAGTTTACTGCGTAAGCGTATTATGGATGGACGGAAACACTCACGGGGACGACCAGCGCCGATCGTGGAGGCAGGTATTGGGAACCGCGCAGTACATCTTCGGCCGAGCTCATGGCGATGAGAGTGCATACGATGTTGCTGGTCAAATTATAGAATCTGTGCATCAGCTTCGCCAGGAACGGCCGTGAAACGGGATCGATGATCTCGGTAGCGATTGACTGCGAAGGCTGGAGTCGGCTATCCCTTTCTAGCTGCATACGCTCCTCCGTTGTCACAGGATCGACGAGGCTTGCAAGGTGATTGGGGTGTGATAGGGTATAGTTAAGCTGTTGGAGGAGAAGCAACGCTTTTGTGCTGAAAATTGACAGGATCTTCTGCGTTGCTTCGTTTCGGTGACCTTCTGGGGGTGCAGAGGAAGCGATGGAATAGAAAAAGTTGACCACCCGTTCCATCTCTTCGACCAGTGGGAGTGTCACCGGATCGCCGACGGTCCATGATAGTGCCCGCGTAATTTGGTTCCCGCACAGTTGGATGAAACCGCTTGCCTCGGCTTCAAAGAAGTGCTTTTGCCAACCCAAAGATGAGATGACCCCAGAAACGACGGAAAGCATGACACAATACGCCCAATGAGCAGGACTCCGCTCGCCTGGAAGTTCAGGAAGAGTGACATCAACGCTGCCCGAAGTGATGGCCATAGTCATACTACTGTTGCTGTAGGCTACCAGAACCCTTTCGCTGGCCAATCGCTCCGCTGATGACTGGATACTGGCAAAGGCGATGTGGAAGGTAAGGATATGAGGAGCGTAGAGTGCCTGTTTCCGTGCCCGGGTATGCTGGAGTATCGACAAGCCGCTCAGATCCGTCTGCACGAATAGCTCCATGCTGGATTGGAGGACGCTAGTTTCTTGGCACCTTGTTAGCCAGTGGCTCGTCGATGGATTGATGTCTGGACGAGTACACTGCTCGAAAACCGCGACCAAAAGTTGCATATCTGCATCCAAATCCACGTCCAGCCGAGTTCTTGCGGCATCAAATACAAATCGGAGGGCGTCAATGACAAATAGAAGAGAGGCGTTGATCGTAGAGGAGGCAATCAAACGATACTCCGCGGTGAGGGGCTTTGGCCGACGGGACAAGCTACGACATTCTGTCGCACAGAAGTAGATTATTTGTAGTAGAACCCGGTGAAACGGTGCTTGAGTCGCGTTGCGTGCCGAGTCGATGGGTGGCTGACACTCGCTCACGATGATATCGTGAGCGTTCTCCATAACCTTCATGAAGTTACCAACTTCCCGCTTCTCGTCTCCGAAGACAGCGCCCGAGAACCATGCCAGTTCCAGCAGCGCTAGAAGTATTGCCAACCGAATGCCGTGGGCGGTCAGTATGATCTCTCCCGAGCGCTTTTCTTTAGCAATGCTGGCAGATATTGATGATGCAAGTGATAGGACCACTGGACGGAATTTGATATCGCCTTGTAGGAAGGGTGCGACTTTGACTAACAGTGCTTGCCATGACTGACCAAGCTGGGTTGAAGCGTAGGCTAGGGAGAGGTTGAGGTTGATAGAGAAGAGAGTATGGATAAGTTCGTCGGTACGAGCCACGGTTGTGTCTGTAGACTCGATGTTGGAAAGCTCCATTCGTGACTGAAGATGCGTGCTTGCGAAGGCAAAGTCATCCCCAAGCTCGCGCTCGCCAACCAATTCCTTGGATTCGTAGTTTTCGAGAGCCAAGTCCGGAAAAAGACCTTCAGCCTTTTCGGAGAAATTGGCATAAAGAGTTGGGTCGTAAGCATTGAAAATTGCGTCGTGAAGTTCGTTCGAAAATTGCTCCTCGGCCTTGAAGATGCCTTCGATAGAGCTGTAGCTCAGAGGTTTTGGTCGCTGTTCACTTGTTGACGGAGCCGGATCCAAGCCGATATCAAGAGCGGTTATTCGTATTACGTAGGCTTTAGAAAGCACCCGGTACGAATGGAATGAGATGCTCTCGTGGTACCCGGAGCGCAAAAATCCGGCCACCTCAACCAGCTCCTTGCTCTTGTACTCTGGCGCGGGGGATATTTCTTCCTTGGTAACTCCGGCGAGCTGACTCCAGAACTCCGGATTCTTCCTTATACCATTTAACGTTGATTGATGCTCCCGCCCACGCTGCCATACAGCCACCAGGAAGCCCAGGATAGCCGCAAGCAGCTGTGGATTCGACTCCCAGTACTCGTTCCAACTGGCCAGCATGTCACTAGCAGCTTCGAGGGCACTCACGCGCTTGCCCTTCCCCTTACTCTCTGCGGGTTCCCCTTTTGGAGCCCGAAAGAGGCCGACAACAAAAAGGTGGCCCAGAGCAGGTTCCTTTTCGACAGCGAGCGCCATGAAACGCCATACACCAAGTCTAACGTCCAAGTCGTGGTATGGGTGTCGGGCCACCCCCACCAGTGCCGCGACAGTAGCTTCTGGATCGGAAAAGTGGCCAACCATGGATGGGGCGGAAAATTGTGAGGTCGACAACGAGGAGCAGAGCGAGTACAATAGGCGGATGGACTCCAATGAAACCGTGGAATCAATGGTGGGATCTTCAACAAAACCTGTAAGGACATCCAGTGGGTCCGCTTTGTGTCGCCCTCCACCAAATGAGCCGCTATTGCCGCTCGCCCTTGAGCACAAGGTCTGTTCTAACAAGCAAGGTCCCTCGTCAACACACATGCGCTGCTTAAATATCAGGCAGAAGCGCATGAGACGTAAATGGGATTGGAGTAGAAGGTGTAGTCCAAGCAAATCGCTGAGGCGCCGCGATGCACGGATGCGGTTTGAGACGACCCCGAAGCTGGTAACCGTGGATATCAGAGGCTCAATGTTGGAGGGTGTTGCCTTGGAAACAAGCGCTTCGAAGACGGCTTGACTGACGATTGACAACGGACCCTGCCTATCCGGTGGCACTTGATCGAGGATATCGGCATATAGACTTGACACGAGCTTCCCAACCTCGAAGCGCACCCCGAGTTGTGCGTATTTCCACCTCACGTGCTCGACCCAAACCTCTACATGAACGAAACGCAGCGCGCGCAAGAGTACCTCCTCCTTGATCTCAATAAGACGCGCCTTGCCGTCATGCGGCGCCAGCAATGTACCAGACGCCTCTGTCCAGAGCGCATGGACGAGATGTAGCAGTGCCTGGGTGGTCGCGTATGTTCCGATGGCGCGCTCAGCAGCCATGGTACCACGACTACGAGAAGAACCGAATAACGCAGTGGACGCGCGGGCGAAGAGCCATACGCGAGGAGCATACCCTGGGATTGAGAGTAACCCTGCAAGTAGACCCATTGCCGACGTTATGAGAGCCGATTCTGGGGGAGTTCCGATGCGCTGCCGTGCCGAGCGTACAAATGCGTCCTCGAGGATGAGCATTGTGAGCTGTACAAGGTCCGGCGTCTCAACACCCTGCACATCGCCACCATTTTCGAGCGAACTGAGCACCTGTGCCGCGAGGACTTGATTGTCGGATATAACTGTACGGAGCAAGTCCAGTGCGACGGCCACGACAGAGCTATCCCCGTCGGGGTCAAGCTCGAGCCCGATATCTTCTAGGCGAAGAACCACCGGCGTTTGAGGGCTCGTGCGATTTCCGATGGGAGCGCTTGTCACATGGGTGGACAAGCCCGGGATTAAGCGTTTGCGTCGAACGTAGTCGTATAGGACATCAACGAGGAGTTTCCAGCCAGAGTGTTCACATTGCCAGGATACTATGACAAAATCCTCGCCGTCTTGACTAAGGAGACGACCCGTCGACCGTGGAGGGAGGATGCATCCACCTGGCAGCTTCAATGGCCGCAAATTCGTGTAGGTAGGACCCAAAGCTTTCGAAGATGAACCATATCGCTCAGGCACCTTATCGTATAACGCATGCGATCCTGTGCATGCGCTGAGAGGCAAAACTTGGGTGTATGTCGGGAGGTTCTCCAAGAAATACGAGACTTCTTGGGCACACTGTGCCCGTGCCTCGATCAACGAATGGTTGTGTTGACGGTGATCTACGCTGGATAAGGGGTCTGCATCCTTAAACCGCAGCCGGTGAGTGCTCCGAGCAATCGTAGCAGTGGTTTGAATTGCACTGGGAAGCGCGAGCGCGGGACATCGAGAATGGCACGACGAGCTTTACTCTTTGTCAAGTCGTATTGCCAAATCTGCTGGCAAAGCCCAATTACTGAGCGAGTTTCACTTTGACCAAGCAGCGCGATCCAGACGTCGACGAACGTATCAAACTCTGGAATGAGCTCAACCGGTACAAGTTCTGATAACGCGATGAGGAGGCCTACATCGCTTCGTAAGCTACGAAGATGATGTATGAAACGACACCACGTACCTTTGACAACAGAGCGATACGCCACCGCATTTGGCTCTGATATAGAAGAATCCGTTTTCCACGCAATAGAAGTCACAAAGAGTGGTGTTGTTGTCAAGAGTGACAGGAGGAGGTTGAGTAGCCCGACACTTGGGTCTAGGACACGCTGCAGCATTAATGTATATATTGGTTCCCGGTTCTTTGCGAAGGGCCGTCTGTTTTGGACGTCGAGAGAATCAAAGAACGATCGGTATGCAGGCGGACACTCTTCAAGGGCTGACACTGCCGTCTCGAGACGTGCCACAATCAAGGTCCATGCAAGGTAGACGGCCGCATAATTGCTATCACCATGGGATGTGACAAGTTTATGAATGCTCTGGAGGGAATCGGGATGTGATGTGTATATGCCCTGTGTTGATGGGGGACCGGAAATTTCTGGGTTGCCATTGTCTGAGAACGTTTCGAGCTCAAGGACCTCGATCATGAGTAATAACCAGATCGCGGCGCAATCTTGCTGTAATCTGGCGCCTTCTTCGTCCAATAGCAACGTCGCGTTACGCTGAATGGATCCGAGGTTTGTCTCATATGCGGTCTGGTATATTTTGGCGACGGTGAGCCCTTGACGAGGAACGAAGCTCCACATTGCCCAGAAGAGGACTTCAAGAAGGACAAGCTGGTCGCGTAGGTTTTCTTTTGCCCAGCGAGAAGCGAGTCTTGGATCGTTTGAGGACTTTTCGTCCAAGGGAGCACGTGTCTTCTCGACATATTGGGCCACCACATCCTGCACGAATGCAGGACCGTCGGGGATGATCTGGGGAAGAATTTTTGCAGCTTCGGGGTGGAAGAAGGAATGTTCGTCTTCCTGTGCACGAAAAATAGGGACGAGGAGACGCGCAAGGCATCGCCGCTCCGCATGATAAAATGGTGAAAACGCATCGACAACCCGTTGCACAAAAGCGTCGTCCCCGTTTGACTCGAGCTCCTGGAGTACGTTTCCTTCGTTGTACAAAAAAGATCGGAAAAGCACGAGAGCTTCGACTTCGTCGATGTTGAACCTGGCACTGATGGCGAATATGAAATCTTTGTCGGCCTGCTCGACTTGAACGTGAACACCATCGCGAATCGAACTGAACCATTGTCCACGCGTTTTCGAGACTCCGCGTTCGGCTTCCCGAAGGGCTCTCTAAGATTCTTCAGGACATCTATGCGTGGTTGGAGAATCTCGTCCTTTTGCTCCGACGTCGTGTGCGTCTCATAACCGGACAAAAGTAGGTGGAGTTGCTGGTAAGTCCTATACCGGGAGTAAGAACAACACAACGATGGGTATAGGAGACATACACGTCGATTAGTTTCGACCGTTTGGAAGACTCGGCAGCCATGGTCCTGTGGTTGAAAGCAAGTGTTGAACGCGTTCAGGCTGACGCGCGCCTCGCCACGCGCGTCGCGGCGTCACAAGTCCAAGTGACCGCATGCCAGCGGACGACGATGACGAGGAGGGTGACTCGTTCTATCCTACAAACAACCAATGTCTCGTATCCTAACGAAAAATCCTCTCTGATACCTTTCGTTCGCCCATTCACTGGCCACTTTGACGTGGGCCTAGGCTTCGGAAAGCATCTACGGTGAGGGCCCAATTCACTCAGGAGAACGTAGGGCGACAATTGGGGCAAATCCACCTTCTCACCAGTCCTGCTCATCCGAGGAGCCTGAGCAGCTCAACCTTACTATCAAGCAACGTCGTGCGAACAGATAACAAGACGCCCATCTCCATACGCTTCGAGGTCACGTTGACTCTAAGTCTCTAAGGAAGATACTATACGGGACAAGATTGGCACCCTCGAGTCGTCTACCTCGAAAATCGGACACGGCCTCGCAGAGAACACGCAGGCCTTCCGAGTCCACAGTCAAAAAGAACAGCGACGGACCTGTCTTGGATCGAGTGGGCGAGACGTTGAAAGCGACCGCATTAGAGTACTGTGATGCACCTCCTTTACACCCCGATAAATAGCCTAACAATGATCTACTTCCTGGAAGATATCCGGGCGTGCCCAATCATAACTATTTCAACATAAACTCATATCATCCCCCTCACTGCGCGGGCAAATCAAGAACGATATCATATATGCTCATCTGAAAAGACACCGGATCCTCTATTCACGATTCAAATGGCTCAGTCAGACCTCCTCGTCCTCTTCCATTACAGTTCCCGGTTTCTCTGACTGAACAAATCTCAACTATACCCTACCACAGACCAATCACGTTGCGAGCCCCATCGATCATCTCATTTGCGGCCGTTCATGGCGAAACTGATAAATTCTATAACTGGCAGAGCAACATTGTATGCAATTAGCTCTGCAAAAGACGTACTGCGCGGTTCTCAATACTTGCCTCCACGGTTTCCTGCTTCCGTTTGTGGCATTTGAACGCGGTGCTTGGGGAGCCAGCGTCGATGGGGCGAGCATCGAGCTCACCAGTAGCATCTTGGACACGGTATTATGCCGCCAATTGTACGCCTCTCGAAACAAGCATCGACTAGGACGTCGCGGCATTCTCGTGACGTCTCAGAAATCCGAGGTGGGTGGGTGTTCAGACACAAGCTAGATCACCTAGCCCCAACATCATCCCTAGTATTCATGTATTCCGGCGCAGCACCATTCTGGGATATTTTATAGTACCGCACTCTATGTCAGTCACTAATGTCACGGTAGAAGGTTCACGCGCGTGCCAGTGGGCGACTTGCAACACCGCGCAATGGTGGCTGCGATGTAATACAAACACCGTAATATCTATTTATTCAAGCATGTTGACCACTACTATACATCCGACGGCAATCACAACTTCACAAGTAGAATCGAGAGGAGATTGAAGAAATCATTCAGATCGTGGAACAAAATAGGCATGAAGGGGTTGGCCTTCAAAGTGGAGCAGGAAATGCTCCGACCATGTCAAGTCAGCAGGCCTATCACAGTCGCAGTAGTCAGTCACCGGGAAATGGTATGAGCTTAATAACGTGAGTTCTCACTTGGTCGTGTCCTCACGAACTTCAAACCGTCGGAACACGTACGCGAACGTGAGGTACAGTTCGCAATATGACAAGCTGCGTGATGCATTCATATCATCATTCACCCCGAAACATTATAATCCTCACTTTATGCCCAGGCAACTACGCGGTCCTTTTGAGAATGCAACTAGCCAACTGTCTAACGTCTTGGATTCGGGCTGGAGCCACCTGTCAGGAAGGAATTCGTGCGGTCGAGGAAAGATCTCTTCTGAAAACGATACGAAAAGGGAGCTCTGGCTCACAACTGTCTGCTAGCGGTATCAGGCGTGAACGATTGACAGATGAGCACGGGACACGGACCCCTCCGGGTATTTCGACTCCGGATATTGTGGCACCCGATGGCGGCACTACGCGTGTGAGACCCGCGGGTGTCGGCACGGCGATGCGCAGCGCCTCTTTAATAACCGCTGTCTGTTTCTTCCGTCGTTAGCGCAAACACAATTAGACAACTAAATACACTTGCCAAGAAAGGAAGCTTCTCTAGATCTTCGTAACGTGGAACTTCGTCATCGAGGACAGGCCACACGGTGTGCACTTCGTCCACTAGTCTCTGCTTTGCCTCAGGATCGCGCAGGAGATGATAGACACCGGTCATGAGCGTCACCGCGACAGGGTGTGATCCTGCCGCGTACAGAGCGAGTGCCTCATGGCGAAGGTGTAATGGCGAGGGAGGAGGGAACCCCTTGTTTGTCTCTGGGTCCAGAAGCTCACTGTACATAACACGATGTGATGCTTCGTCCAGGAGCTTCGGGTTTCGCAGAACATTCTTGACCTGATCGTCCAGCGTCTGAGGTGGTTGGTTTTATGTGACAGCTGGGCGTGATTACGTCATTCAAACTTACATTCCTGAATACCACGAGTGCCTTCAGGCTAGGGGCGAGGAGCGTGAGGATCGATGGTGGAAAGTAGCGAACGATCCAAAGAAAGAGTAGCGAATGCTTTGCTATCGTGACGGTTGGCATGCACATGTTGATACTTTTGACGATGTCTCCTTGAAAATCAGGGAAGGATATTTGGTTAAAGCATGTTGCGAACAAGAAGCTAGTGGTTATGTCTGCGGCGAAACATTGGAAGCCGAAATAGATATCGCTCGATTTGCCTGGGCGCGATCCAGTTAACGACAAAGGAAAAGTGTAAAGGACGCTTACCAGCCGCATTCTGCTTCTTGAGCGCATCACAGAATCGATCCAGCTACAAAGTCCATTAGGCAACCGGGATGCATAAACCGGATATCAAATCAAACCTGTTCCCGGACAAGATGCTGTACGTCTAAAGCCGCCTTTCTAGAAAACTTATCGGCGTAGAGCGTCCTACGTCGCTTCGCTTTACTGTAGTCCGTCTGGGTGAGGGAGGACTCGTCCATGTCGAAGGCTCGGTAAAGTCCATAATCCTTGTCCCATTTGTTCTTGGAATTGTAGATTTCGTTATACACCGTCGGTCTTGCAAAATGGAGCTACGAGGAAACTCGGTAGTGAGTCCCGAATCTTCAAACAAGACGTGCTAGTAATTACTTCATTAGGGGCGATCCGTATAATGTCACCTGTCCAAGGGTCAAGACTCCAATCCAAAAAGCGACAAGGGAATAGGATCGATACCATATTTCCGATGGAGCTGCGCGCGCAGTGTAGATAGACTGACCCCCCTACCTAGTTCCATGTATGCAAGCCACCACCCTGTACATGCTGCACCGCGAGGTCCGGGGAAGCGAGAAAGGGGGTGGAAGTAGACGTTATAGATGACGCCGGCAATGGCATAAAGTAGCGAGCCAGCGGCCGTTGTAATCACCGCCTGATGAAAGGAGGGCAGGAAACGATAGACGTCCATATTGGTTGGCACAGGCGGTCGAATAGGAGGCTCTCAAGAATATATATCATCAGGTGCGAGACTTTCCATGCTAATCCAGGTACATGTGGCGTCTCGAGCTGACATCACGGTCGCGATTGATTTGCCGGATCCCTGATCCTTGTGAAAGCAATCGAGGGGCATGCCCAGAACTTGCCACGAGTGTGCACGGCAACCACGGCCGTGCGGCAGTCACTGCGCCCATATTGTAATAGCTTCAAGGTCCAATTGGTATAACGTATGATTGATGACGCCCTTCACGATAACGATGCCTGAACTGGCCCAAACGGTCTTGTCAATGCGAATCAGCGAAACGCGCGCACCATCAAGGAATGGAGTGTACCAAAGGCGGCTACAATACACAGCAGAATGATGTTCTTATCTGCGTCACGTCATTCCGAGTCAGACCAAACTTCAAGCCGTTGTGTCGCCGGCTCAACCTTCGAATACGGATAGTACCTATGAGTCCTCGAGTTCGAGGTGCCATTCCGTCGTACCATGGGCACCTTCTCTCGTTCTCCTGCAGACATCAGAGTGGTTCCGGAACAACGGACCATATGCAATCGGAGTCAAGAAAAAGGTCCGCCACCAGGCGCGCGGCACGAGCGCTTGCTCCCAGCCGTCTCCACTTAGAGTCAACTAGGCATTCATTGACTTTGAAGTCAACCAGTCAAGCCACTATTGAGACAAGGTTTTATTGTTGCGAAACTTCTCCGTGGATTTGCATCCTCATCTAACAAAAGGCTGCACCGTTCACTAGTTCTACTGTGTATTCACTCTTCCTCACTCTATTCGCCATTCAGAAGGTGAAATTGTGAAACGTCAGGGATCCGCGGCCCCTGTCACGGATTGTCACGGCTTTGAATGACTCCTTCTTCTTCTTCAGACTCCGATTGGTAACGGAGGCGTGGGACACCGTCAATTGGCTCACGAACACGAATCGAATATCTGCAGCGAGTCGCAAAACGACGAGGCGTATCGGCAGTTATCTAGTTATCGTAGGCCTCGCTCCTCATTTAGTCAACGGCTTCAATCCCATGCGCCACTGGTACGTGTGTACTAGTAGATAATGTTGCTGTGAGATTTGAGGCGTCCAAAGAAGTCGGTCCTTAGTCGGATTAGTCGGTCCGAGTCAATATAGTGCAGGTTAGGCACGCCTTGAGGCGAAGGCCTCAAATCTCACAGCGACATTATCTACACCACCAATTACGCCTCGTCCTTGTCCAACTCGATGCGGACAGCATGAGCCAATTGACGAGCTTATAGAGACTCGGTTTATCACTGTTTTTCTTGGCGGGTGCGGCCTCCCCACCCGTAACCATAATCGAGTTTGAAGAAGCCTCGGAAAGATGATGGTAGCGCGCCTATGAAGAACTCCACCGACCCACACGAGGCAAATTGTACTTGTACTGCGTTGTTGTGATGACGAAATCCAATAACTCGCGAGATCATCACTGATGATATGGTGCCACCGTGCCACCATGGGACAAACGAAACCCACCTCTTCTTCGCTCTCCCTCCCTTCTGTTCCCTTCATTATTTTTACGAAGAGTCTTGACATCCTGTCAAATTGTACGCAAAATTTCAAATAAGAACAAAATGCGGTGACTCAAAAGAAATCAAACAATTAATATCTAGTTCTGTCTGTTTGACGTGATTTAAAGTGATTTCTGAAGGACTCTCAAGGCCACTCCCATCACTGAATAATATGATCTGTGAAGACCCTCCACATAAATTCCGACATGAATGATGCAGATGGGGACAAGCTTGACATTGGAAAATCAGGTGGTGAAATTGGTGAAAACATGCGTATAAGGCAGATGCCATCAGGAACCAGCTTGGGTTAACAACTCCAACTTGCTTCTTCTTCACATCTCAAATTGTCATGTATGGAATCAGGATGATAGATATGATACTCTACAATAATGATTGTAATTTAAAAAAAACTAGTATTGAAAGAGAAGAAGAAAACGGTGTTAAAAGCTTACATAAACTAGCTGGTTCTATTCGTCTGCTTACTGTACGAATACCGTAGTTATGTACTAGGCCAGGGCGCCGTGACGATCAGTGACCTAGACTCGTGGGCATCCCTCTGACAGATCACTTTCTGAATGGAACTTTTTTTTTCAAAACTTGAAGTGAATAGTGAACGGTGATTCAGCCTTTTGCATAACTTTGTTGGGTGAGGATGATGGAGAAATCTCACGACAATAAAATCTTGTCTCAGAAGAGGATATTTATAACGTCCAAGGTCAATGAATTCCAGGTTTGGTGACGGGTGCAGAGGAACGAACTGAAGTAAGTTACTGTAAAAAGAAATTTGCAATTTGGCCACCACAGGCACGACGGAGCGCTCAGCCGTTTCCCAGAGGGGTTGCCAGTGTTCAGCGCGCTTACTCTAAAACTTTTTCTTGACTCTGACCTCCAGAGATACAGTACAGTAAGTTGACTACTGTATATGACTTAATACTGTATTATTATTGCCTTGGTCCACCCCACTTCCCGTCGGCGCGCGCGTTTCGTTGACTCGCCCTGACAAACCCGTTTGAGGCCTTGAGCCACCAGGCACTGTCACGGTGGAGGGCGTCAATCGTACGTTATACCAATTTGACCTTGAAACTACTTATTACAGTATGGGCGCAGTGACTGCGCAGGGCCGTGGTCGCAGTGCACGCTCGTAGCAAGTTCTGGACTACGATAGGCCCTCGATTGCTTTCACAGGGAACCAGCAAATCAATGCGACCGAGATGTCAGCTCGAGACGCCACGCGGCCACATGCATGTACTGTACCTGGACATGGCGTTCATTGGGTGTTTCCCCGGAAACTCTCTCATCTCATGTTCTCGCTTCCCCGAACCTCGCGGTGCGGCATGTACAAGGTGGTGGCTTGCATACATGGAACTCGGCAGGGGGATCAGTTTATTTATTCTGCACACGGAGCTCCATCAGAAATACGGTACCCTATTTTCTCGACACTTTTCCGATTCAGCGGCCATGATCCTGGACCGGCAGGTGACATTGTACGGATCGCCCCGAATGAAGTAATAAGCCATGGTCCCGTACAGTACCCGATACTGACTATCGAGTTCTCTCACAGCTTCACTTTGCAAGACCGGCGGTGTACGACGAAATCTACAATTCGCAGAACAAATGGGACAAGGATTACGAATACTACCGGGCTTTCGACATGAACGAGTCCACCTTTACACAGCCTTGACGACCTCTTCGAACCCTCCGAGTATCAATGGTGATTCGCTACGCATGCCGAAAATGCACCGAGCAGACGGCTCAACTCTATGACCTCGTTTTTCCCATGAGTACTGTACTTATTATCGACTCGCTGCTGGTCTGATCAGCGATACGACTTCCTCTGCCCCTCTAGAAGGTCACCGAACGGGAAAAAAAACAGACCCTGTCGGTTTTCAGCATAAAAGCCTCGCTCCTCAGTTGATCTACTAGTAAGCTCTATCACATCCGTGATCACCTTGCGAGTCTATTGGTCCCTTCAGTTGGCGACGGACGTATGCCATAATTCCTATCGTAACAGCACTTACAGTACATAATGCATCAAGACTGAAAATTGCGAGCGGCACCGAAACCCGGAATGCAATGGATTCATTCAGAGAGTGGAATACAATAGGCATGAAGATGCTGCCCTTTAAAGAAAGGCAGGAAATGCTCTGACCAGCTTAAGTCAGCGGGCCTATCGGTCCAGTCGCATTCGTCAGTCAGTCATCAGGAAACGGTACGATGGCTTCTCACTTGGCCGGATCTTCACGAACGTCGAAACGCCGGAATAGATACGCAAAGGTCAGATATAGTTCGTAATATGCCAGGCTGCGTGACGTATTAATCTCATCATTCAACCCAAAGCATTCTGGAACTTACTTTATGCCCAGGCAACGGCGTGGTCCTTTGGAGAACGGAACCAGCCAACCCTCTAAAGCTTTTGATTCAGGTTGAAGCCACCGGTCAGGAAGGAAGTCGTGAGGCTGAGCAAAAATCTCTTCTGAAAACAATACGTAAAGGGCACTCTGGCTCACAATCGCCTGCGAGGACATCAGGTACGAACGACAGAAGACAGACGGACATGAAACACCGACCCCTCCAGGTACATGGACGCCAGATATCACGGCACCAGATGGGGGCACTACACGTGGAAGGCCTGCAGGTGTCGATATAGCCATGCGCAGCGTTTCTTTGATAACAGCAGTCTATTCCATTCTTAGCGCAATCGTGAGGTTCACAGCGAACACACTTGCCAAGAAAGGAAGCTTCTCGAGATCTTCATAGTGCGGAGCTTGGTCAAGCACAGGCCACGCGGTACGAACCTCATCCACTAGCCTCTGCTTTGCCTCTGGACTGCGCAGGAGATAATAGAAACCGGCCATGAGTGTTGTCCCGACGGTGTGCGATCCTGCAGCAAACAAAACTTGTCCCTCGTGGGAAAGTTGTAATGCCGTTGGGGAAGGGAGCCCCTTGATTGCCTCTGGGTTTAGCAGCTCAGTGTATATGACACGATGTGGTGCATCGTCCAACAGCTTTGGATTTTTCATGATACTCTTGACCTGTGCTATCACCGCCTAGGATGGGGGATGGATTGGTATTATGCGACAGTGTGATGACAGTCATTCGAACTTACGGCCTTGAAAATCACGACTCCCTTCAAGCTAGGGGCGAGGAGCACGAGGATCGATGGTGGAAAGTAGCGAATGATCCAAACAAAGAACACCGAGAACTTTAACAGCGTAATGGCAGGCATGGACACGTCGACTGCCTTGACAATATCTCCTTGAAAATCAGGGAACGATAATTGGTCAAAGCAAGTCGCGAATAAGAAGTTGGCGACGGTATCCGCGGCAAAACATTGAAAGCCGAAATAGAGATCGCTCGATTTGCCTGGGGTAGTCGAGTTAGCGGCAAGGAAATGGGATGAAGTTGTTTACCAGCTGCGTTTTGTTCTCTAAGCACATCACAAAATCGATCCAACTAGCCAGTCAATCAATCACTGAGATATGTAAACAGGTTATGGATCGTACTTGTTCCCGAACAAGGTGCTGTAACTCTGAAATTGATCTTTTAGAAAACATATTGGAGATCGCCGCCCTGCGTTGCTTCCATATAGGGTAGCTCGGCTGTGTAAAGGAGGATTCGTCCATGTCGAAAGCCCGATAATATTCATAATCCTTGTCCCATTTGTTCTGCGAATTGTATATTTCGTCATACGCCGTCGGTTTTGCAAAGTGGAGCTTGTGAGGAAAGTCGGCGGTCAGAATAGATCCACTAGTGAGACTGGGCTCTTACTTCATTCGGGGCGATCCGGATAATATCACCTGTCGAGAGTCAAGGCTTTGATCGGAGGAGTGCACAGGGGAATAGAGTACCGTATTTCTTATGGAGCTCCGCGCGCACGGTAGTTAGACTGATTCCCTACCGAGCTCCATGTATGCAAGCCACCACCTTGTACATGCCGCTCCACGGGGGCCGGGAAGCGAGAAAGGGGGTGGAAGTAGAGGTTATAGATGACGCGGACGAGAGCGTAAAGCAGCAAGCCAGCGGCCGTTGTAAAAACCCCTGCTGAAGAGAGGGCAAGAGGGAATAAATGTTCATGGTTGGCACAGTTGCCCACTGTGGGGTCAAGAATATATGAGGAGACGCATAAATGCGGATCACTTTCATTTCGGAACCACCGTAGCGGCCGTAGTACCCGACCTCACAGCTGAAGTGCTGGTGAGCCGGTGCTGAGACGTCAACTCAGCTCATTCATCGAATTTCATTCTATTATTTTATTGAGGGCGTATCCCAGTACGTATGGAGAACGTAACAAGCCAACTCTCTAAAGCTTTTGATTCAGGCTGAAGCCACCGGTCAGGAAGGAAGTCGTGAGGCCGGGCAAAAATCTCTTCTGAAAACGATACATAAGGGACACACTGGCTTACAACCGTCTGCGAGGACATCAGGAACGAACAACAGAAGGCAGACGGGCAAGAAACACCGATCCCTCCAGGTATACTGACACCGGATATCACGGCACCAGATGAGGGCACTACACGTGGAAGCCTGCAGGTACCGATATAGCGATGCGCAACGTTTCTTTGATGACAGCAGTCTGTTTCGCACTTAGAGCAAATCTCGAGATTGTCAATAAACACGCTTGCCAAGAAAGGAAGGTTCTTGAGGTCTTCATTGGGCGGAGCTTGGTCAAGTACAGGCCACGCAGTGCGCACCTCATCCACTAGTCTCTCCTTTACCTCTGGATTGCGCAGAATATGATAGGCGCCGGACATGAGTGTTGTCCCGACGGTGTGCGATCCTGCTGAAAACAAAACTTGTCCCTCATGGGAAAGTTGCAATGCCGTTGGGGAAGGGAGCCCCTTGATCGCCTCTGGGTTTAGCAGCTCACTGTATATAACACGATGTGGCGCATCGTCCAACAGTTTTCGATTTTGCATGACACTCTTCACCTGGGTTAACATCGCCTAGGATGGATTGGAATTATACGACAGTGTGATGACAGTTATTCGAACTTACCTCTAAAAACCACGGCTCCCTTCAAGCTAGGGGCGAGGAGCATGACGATGGATGGTGGAAAGTAGCGAACCATCCAAATAACGAACACCGAGAACTTTGCCAGCGTGAAGATAGGCAAGCCCATGTCGATTGCTTTGATAATGTCTCCTTGAAAATCAGGGAACGATAACTGGTCAAAGCAAGTCGCAAATAAGACGCGGCAAAACATTGAAAGCCGAGATAGAGATCGCTCGATTTGCCTGGGCGCGGTCGAGTTAGCGGCAAGGAAATGACATGAAGTTCCTTACCAGCTGCGTTTTGCTCTTTAAGCGCATGACAAAATCGATCCAACTACCAAGTCGATCAGACACTGAGATATGTAAACCCGTTATAGACCGTACCTGACTCCCAACAAGGTGCTGTAACTCTGATATCGATCTTTTAGAAAACATATTGGATATCACCGCCCTACGTTGCTTCGATATCAAGTAGCTATTCTGTGTAAAGGTGGACTAGTTCATATCGAAAGTCCGGTAATATTCGTAATCCTTGTCCCATTTGTTCTGCGAATTGTAGATTTCGTCGTATACCGCCGGTCTTGCAAAGTGAAGCTGTGAGAGAACTCGATAGTCAGTATCGGGTACTGTACGGGACCATGGCTTATTACTTCATTCGGGGCGATCCGTACAATGTCACCTGCCGGTCCAGGATCAGGACTGCTGCATCGGAAAAGCGCCGAGAAAATAGGGTATCGTATTTCTGATGGAGCTCCGCGCGCAGGGTAAATAGACTGACCCCCCTACCAACTTCCATGTATGCAAGCCACCACCTTGTACATGCCGCACCACGAGGTCCGGGGAAGCGAGAAAGGGGATGGAAGTAGACGTTACAGATGATGCCGGCAATGGCATAAAGTAGCGAGCCACTGGCCGTTGTGATCACCGCCTGATGAAAGGAGGGCAGGAAAGGGTAAAGATAGACGTCCATATTGGTTGGAACAGGTACCAGTGGTGGAATAGGGGAGTCAATCATTTATATATAGCATGAGGTACAAGTGTTTCCGAGGAAACTTCCGACAAGCGTACAGTCACGTAGACATGGCGTCTTGAGCTGACATCTCGGTCGCGTTGATTTGCGGAACGGTTCCTGTGAAAGCAATCGAGGGGCAGGAAACGTGGTAACGATACATTAGTACATTGGATTCTCTTGTTACTGTGCTTGAAACACGACCATGATTCATTCAGTCCAAACTTCAAGTAGCCGTCAGCTCATCATTTGAATACGGATAGTCACTGAGCGGATCAGACAATCGGTATCTGGAAGTCGCAGTCAAGATAACCTTTTTAAGCGCGCGGAACAACAGAAGCAACTCGGAGGGTTCCGTTCTTCTGTACTGTACCCGTCACCATTCCGAAGTCGCACAAGGACGAGGCGCATCGGCAGTTATCGTGCACCTCACGATACATCCTCATTTTGCCAGCCGCTTCAATTCCACACACCTACTGGCGCGGGTGTAGAGAATGTCGCTGTGAGATTTGAGAAGAGGGGAAGTTCCGGCCCGGGATCAGCCGCCGATCCTCGGTATCAATTTTACCTCCGACTCCTGCTCTGAACCCAGCTCGACATCGCATGACGAATGCTACACTAACATTGGGACTATTTTTTTCGTCCATGAGACCTGGATTTTCATTTTTGTCTCATTATTGGTGATCGTTCAATAAACGCCATGTCATCCGAACGACATTCATTGACTTACTCCATATCACAACGCCACAGAATCCGAACATGTATACTATACATACGTCCATTGCGCCTTCTGGATCAATCAGTTCTCTCTCTTCTTCCTCTTTTCTGTATTCGCGTCACATCGGCTAGTAAGCGATAACAGGCGGTTAGTCCCATATTGCCAGGTTATGGGTTTCGAACCCCATAAGGTTGCTCACGCAGTTCGGTGAGTCGGCGGCCGAGTCACCCCTAGTCAGAACCTTTGGCGATCTCAGTATGTCCATCAGCCAATATTGTACAGTACAATTCGACAAGCAGATCGATAAGGACGCCGTTTCGAAGGTCGTCTGGCTAACTGCTCACGAAGTTTCAAATTTGTTGTGAAAACCTAGTGATCGTGACCTCGTTATAATGCTTATCGGGAACGGACAATAATTCCATTTGTTTGTTGAGGGCATATTTCCGCACAATCGGAGCGTTGTCAAAATCCTGACCACGGTGAAGTATATGTATCACCGGCGCTGTATCATCGCCAATAAATTTGCCCACGACACCCGACACCACTCTTCTAACTACGTCAGCGACAGCGACAGTTACTGAGGTTTACCTTAGCGAAGACATCGACGCTCTCCCAGGCTGCGTAGAGAATCAACCCCGAGCACCATGGAATTACCAGGTTGGTGCAAACATACACCACCGTCCGCCATAGATCAAATCGATCAAACCCCACGCGCACAGACATGCGCAGTCGAGTCTTAACGCGATAGATCGATCCTGATTCCCGTTCGCAGCATACGATGGAGGTTGCTCATCGGCTCGGAGCTCGGCACCAGCGACCCTTGGGGACTCTAAGCTACCTTATTGGGCGTTGCTGCGTTTGGCGATGACAAGATCAAGGTCTAATGTGTCGACGTCGATTACTTATAGTATTCATTATAAATTGAACTCGCCGTTACTCGCGACGAGCAGAATCGCTCCTCCTCTCAGTGGGAGTGGACTGTGATGACGGTTTCTCACCACTGGCAGTCAGCCCGAGTGTTTTGGGCAGTTGGGCGAGGTTGCTCGTACATTATCAGCATAATAAACTAGTCCATATCAAGAGGAAATTAGAGCGTCTAAAAACTTCTTGGGTATTTTTGGGGTCACGAGACTTAATCGATCCAGTAGTCAATATCGGTCTGCCATCTGGTCTGCCCGACAGCCCTTGCCACAAGTCTAAACAATATGGTCCAGGATCAAGGATCAGGGATCTATATCAATCAATATCGCAAGAGATTGACATGTGATAATAACTATGCTATAATTCCTATCGTAACAGCACTTACAACAGATGATGCATCAAGACTGAAAATTGCGAGCGGCACCGAAACCCGTAATGTAATGGATATCATTACAATCGTCATCAATCATTCAGAGAGTGGAATACAATAGGCATGAAGATGCTGCCCTTCAAAGAGCGGCAGGAAATGCTCTGACCAGCTCAAGTCAGCGGGCCTATCGGTCCAGTCGCATTCGTCAGTCAGTCAGTCATCAGGAAACGGTACGATGGCTTCTCACTTGGCCGGATCTTCACGAACGTCGAAACGCCGGAATAGATACGCAAAGGTCAGATATAGTTCGTAATATGCCAGGCTGCGTGATGTATTAATCTCATCATTCAACCCAAAGCATTCTGGAACTTACTTTATGCCCAGGCAACGGCGTGGTCCTTTGGAGAACGGAACCAGCCAACCCTCTAAAGCTTTTGATTCAGGTTGAAGCCACCGGTCAGGAAGGAAGTCGTGAGGCTGAGCAAAAATCTCTTCTGAAAACAATACGTAAAAGGCACTCTGGCTCACAATCGCCTGCGAGGACATCAGGTACGAACAACAGAAGACAGAAGGACATGAACACCGACCCCTCCAGGTACATGGACGCCGGATATCACGGCACCAGATGGGGGCACTACACGTGGAAGGCCTGCAGGTGTCGATATAGCCATGCGCAGCGTTTCTTTGATAACAGCAGTCTATTCCATTCTTAGCGCAATCGTGAGGTTCACAGCGAACACACTTACCAAGAAAGGAAGCTTCTCGAGATCTTCATAGTGCGGAGCTTGGTCAAGCACAGGCCACGCGGTACGAACCTCATCCACTAGCCTCTGCTTTGCCTCTGGACTGCGCAGGAGATAATAGAAACCGGCCATGAGTGTTGTCCCGACGGTGTGCGATCCTGCAGCAAACAAAACTTGTCCCTCGTGGGAAAGTTGTAATGCCGTTGGGGAAGGGAGCCCCTTGATTGCCTCTGGGTTTAGCAGCTCAGTGTATATGACACGATGTGGTGCATCGTCCAACAGCTTTGGATTTTTCATGATACTCTTGACCTGTGCTATCACCGCCTAGGATGGAGGATGGATTGGTATTATGCGACAGTGTGATGACAGTCATTCGAACTTACGGTCTTGAAAATCACGATTCCCTTCAAGCTAGGGGCGAGGAGCACGAGGATCGATGGTGGAAAGTAGCGAACCATCCAAATAACGAGCACCGAGAACTTTGCCAGCGTGAAGATAGGCAAGCCGATGTCGATTGCTTTGATAATGTCTCCTTGAAAATCAGGGAACGATAACTGGTCAAAGCAAGTCGCGAATAAGAAATTGGTGATGGTATCCGCGGCAAAACATTGAAAGCCGAGATAGAGATCGCTCGATTTGCCTGGGGTAGTCGAGTTAGCGGCAAGGAAATGGGATGAAGTTGTTTACCATCTGCGTTTTGTTCTCTAAGCACATCACAAAATCGATCCAACTAGCCAGTCAATCAATCACTGAGATATGTAAACAGGTTATGGATCGTACTTGTTCCCGAACAAGGTGCTGTATCTCTGAAATTGATCTTTTAGAAAACATATTGGAATCGCCGCCCTGCGTTGCTTCCATATAGGGTAGCTCGGCTGTGTAAAGGAGGATTCGTCCATGTCGAAAGCCCGGTAATATTCATAATCCTTGTCCCATTTGTTCTGCAAATTGTATATTTCGTCATACGCCGTCGGTTTTGCAAAGTGGAGCTGTGAGGAAAGTCGGCGGTCAGAATAGATCCACTAGTGAGACTGGGCTCTTACTTCATTCGGGGCGATCCGGATAATATCACCTGTCGAGAATCAAGGCTTTGATCGGAGGAGTGCACAGGGGAATAGAGTACCGTATTTCTTATGGAGCTCCGCGCGCACGGTAGTTAGACTGATTCCCCTACCGAGCTCCATGTATGCAAGCCACCACCTTGTACATGCCGCTCCGCGGGGGCCGGGGAAGCGAGAAAGGGGGTGGAAGTAGAGGTTATAGATGACGCGGACGAGAGCGTAAAGCAGCAAGCCAGCGGCCGTTGTAAGAACCCCCTGCTGAAGAGAGGGCAAGAGGGAATAAATGTTCATGGTTGGCACAGTTGCCCACTGTGGGGTCAAGAATATATGAGGAGACGCATAAATGCGGATCACTTTCATTTCGGAACCGCCGTAGCGGCCGTACCCGACCTCACAGTTGAAGTGCTGGTGAGCCGATCTGAGCGCGCTGAGCGCTGAGACGTCAACTCAGCTCATTCATCGAATTTCATTCCATTATTTTATTGAGGGCGTATCCCAGTACGTATGGAAGTTGACTATTTGTTGAGCAAGATATTGACCTATCAATACCACTAATACCGCACTATGTATCACCAATAGATCGGTCCACTGTCACTCGATGCCGTTCTTCCAGTTATGTCAGTGACAGCGGCTGTTGGCGTGATAAAGACATCGTCGCGCAGACAATCACCGATTTCGAGAACTTTGAAACATATCCTATCTGCACTCTATTGCGTCAATCTTGCCTCCGAGCCGCGGAGTCCTTTGATAAGATTCATGGGGGCGCGCCGGTGCGGATCGTTCCCTCATTATTTCGAAGCTTGACGACTTCTTCAGACTATGGTTACCGGTGGAGGGTCACTGCCACGGAGGAACACGCGGCTCTATTCGGCTCGCCAATTGCCCCTCACGAATGTCTGCAACGAGACCGTGGACGAGCCGACTCAGCCGACGAGCGTGTCAGCATTAAATGCCATTTATCGTGCAATGCCTCACCTACATCCTCATTTCGTAAACCGCTTCAATTCCACGCACTGTACGGGTGTAGGTAATGTGGCTGTGAGATTTAAGAAGCCGCCGAGAACTTGAAGTCGGGGTCCTGGAGGAGAGGTTCCAGCACAGAAGCCTTGCTCCTCCTCCTCCTCCTCCTCCGGCAGCCTCAACTATACCCCGTCATATCCCAATCACCTTGGGAGTCCCATCGAGCCTAGAGTCGGATCCCGCGACTTGTTGGCCGATAGCTAAGCCGCGATCTACTCGTTCCCTGGCAAGAAGTCGGTCACGGTGGAGGGGAATGTTCCGGCCCGGGATCTCCGTCAGGCCTCGCCGAAGCCTGAAGTTGGTCAGTTTCATTGCCACGTTACATATCAAGTTATTAGTACTGCTCGGACTGCTCGGTGTTTCAGTGCAGTACTCACCGTTGCTGGAAATCTTGGGAAGTTCCTGGCATTAAATTGAGATTGAGTGTTATCTTTGGCACACGTGGCAGTGCGCTTCAAAGTCATTTCACCTTTCCCCGCCTCACCCACCCATTTTCCCTCGTCTTTCTCTTGCCCTTACTGTACAGTCGCTAGCCTTCTCCCACAATACAATCATTTCACTGCTACTTCTGGCCTGAGTACGTTGCCTCCGAGTCACGCAGAGCGTGGCCTGGTCTGCAGCCTAACCCCGGTCAGCAGCGAGGTAACCCATCCCACCTTTGTTACTCACTGTTCTTCTCACAGGCTCCAAGCCTTAGACTTAGACCCACTGGTAGCCACGCTCGGAAAAGCGCTCCGCGTGTCCACCCACCGCCGCGGACCCGGACTCCCGGAGGTCATCAAGAAGACCCATAAGCGCACGTCGTCGGATCACTTCCCTCAGTCATTCCGAAGCTTCAGCCTTGACGACCTCTTCGAACCCTCCGAGTATCAATGGAGATTCGCTACGCGTGCCGAAAATGCACCGAGCAGACGGCTCAACTCTATGAGCTCGTTTTTCCCATGAGTACTGTGCCTATTATCGACTCACTGCTGGTCTGATCAGCGATACGTACTTCCTCTGCCCCTCTAGAAGGTCACCGAACGGGAAAACAAACAGACCCTGTCGGTTTTCAGCATAAAAGCCTCGCTCCTCAGCTGATCTACTAGTAAGCCCTGTCACATCCGTGATCACCTTGGGAGTCTATTGGTCCCTTCAGTTGGCGACGGACGGAGGAACGTGTACAGCTGCTAGGAAGGGATAGTCGGGTCCAGCTTTCGCAGTCTATCGCTACCAAGATCATTGGTTCCGTTCCGCGGCCCTTCGTGGTTGATGTACAGGTCGTGTGCACTTTCGTGGCCCTCGGCTCCTCTCTGCCTAGGCCATCCTGGTGTAGATTGTATAACATCGTAATCACCAATCATTCAGAGCGTGGGATACAATATGCATGAAGATGCTGCCCTTTAAAGAGAGGCAGGAAATGCTCTGACCATCTCAAGTCAGCAGGCCTATCGGTCCAATCGCATTCGTCAGTCAGTCATCAGGGAACGGTACGAATAATTGGCTTCTCACTTGGCCGGATCTTCACGAACGTCGAAACGCCGGAATAGGTACGCAAATGTGAGATACAGTTCGCAATATGCCAGACTGCGTGACGTATTAATCTCATCATTCAACCCAAAACATTCTAGCGCTTACTTTATGCCCAGACAACTGCGCGGTCCTTTGGAGAACGCAACAAGCCAACTCTCTAAAGCTTTTGATTCAGGTTGAAGCCACCGGTCAGGAAGGAAGTCGTGAGGCCGGGCAAAAATCTCTTCTGAAAACGATACATAAGGGACACACTGGCTTACAACCGTCTGCAAGGACATCAGGAACGAACAACAGAAAGCAGACGGGCAAGAAACACCGACCCCTCCAGGTATACTGACACCGGATATCACGGCGCCAGATGGGGGCACTACACGTGGAAGGCCTGCAGGTACCGATATGGCGATGCGCAGTGTTTCTTTGATAACAGCAGTCTGTTCCATGCTTAGAGTAAATCTCGAGATTGTCAATAAACACGCTTGCCAAGAAAGGAAGGTTCTTGAGGTCTTCATAGGGCGGAGCTTGGTCAAGTACAGGCCACGCAGTGCGCACCTCATCCACTAGTCTCTCCTTTACCTCTGGATTGCGCAGAATATGATAGGCGCCGGACATGAGTGTTGTCCCGACGGTGTGCGATCCTGCTGAAAACAAAACTTGTCCCTCATGGGAAAGTTGCAATGCCGTTGGGGAGGGGAGCCCCTTGATCGCCTCTGGGTTTAGCAGCTCACTGTATATAACACGATGTGGCGCATCGTCCAACAGTTTTCGATTTTGCATGACACTCTTAACCTGGGTTAACATCGCCTAGGATGGATTGGTATTATACGACAGTGTGATGACAATTATTCGAACTTACCTCTTTAAAAACCACGGCTCCCTTCAAGCTAGGGGCGAGGAGCATGACGATGGATGGTGGAAAGTAGCGAACAATCCAAATAACGAACACCGAGAACTTTGCCAGTGTGAAGATAGGCAAGCCCATGTCGATTGCTTTGATAATGTCTCCTTGAAAATCAGGAAACGATAACTGGTCAAAGCAAGTCGCGAATAAGAAGTTGGTGATGGTATCCGCGGCAAAACATTGAAAGCCGAGATAGAGATCGCTCGATTTGCCTGGGCGCGGTCGAGTTAACGGCAAGGAAATGATATGAACTTATGAAGTTGCTTACCAGCTGCGTTTTGCTCTTTAAGCGCATGACAAAATCGATCCAACTACCAGGTCAATCAGACACTGAGATATGTAAACCCGTTATAGACCGTACCTGACTCCCAACAAGGTGCTGTAACTCTGATATCGATCTTTTAGAAAACATATTGGATATCACCGCCCTACGTTGCTTCGATATAAGGTAGTTAGTCTGTGTAAAGGTGGACTCGTTCATGTCGAAAGTCCGGTAATATTCGTAATCCTTGTCCCATTTGTTCTGCGAATTGTAGATTTCGTCGTACACCGTCGGTCTTGCAAAGTGAAGCTGTGAGAGAACTCGATAGTCAGTATCGGGTACTGTACGGGACCATGGCTTATTACTTCATTCGGGGCGATCCGTACAATGTCACCTGCCGGTCCAGGATCAGGACTGCTGCATCGGAAAAGCGCTGAGAAAATAGGGTACCGTATTTCTGATGGAGCTCCGCGCGCAGGGTAAATAGGCTGACCCCCCTACCGACTTCCATGTATGCAAGCCACCACCTTGTACATGCCGCACCACGAGGTCCGGGGAAGCGAGAAAGGGGATGGAAGTAGACGTTATAGATAACGCGGACAATGGCATAAAGCAGCGAGCCAGCGGCCGTTGTAAACACCGCCTGTTGAAAGGAGGGCAGGAAAGGATAATGATAGACGTCCATACTGGTTGGGTACAGGGGTATACTGTAATATTGTAGCTTCAAGGTCCTTGGTAAAACGTATAATTGACGCCGTCTACCGTGACCAACTAGAAGTTTTTAGTGTTAGCGCGCTTGGGAACGCGCGCTCGCGAAGCGCTCCGCCGTGCCTGGTGGCCAAACTTACTTTCGACCTCCGTACTTAGCATCACCATATCACTCGAGGATCGTAAGGCCCACTTCGTAGGCTACCCTCTAGGTCACGGAATGGGCAACACAGGAGATCCTGTCGGTTTTCAGCATAAAGGCCTCACTCCTCCGGACCCTGGCTGTTCAGCAGGTACAGTATGCCCTGTCGCATCTCAATCACCTTGCGACTCTCATTGGTCCGACGGAGGCGTGGCGTGTGCAGCCAGAAAGAGACAGTCGACGCAGTTCAATTCATCGCTACTGAGATCATTGATCCCTTGGTGGCTGGAGTTAGTGTAACTTACAGGTCCTGTGCACTTTCGTGTCTCTCTTCTCCCTACCTCTTTAATCTGCCCAGTAGGTCGTCCTGGTGATGTACTCGGGAGCCTGCGTCGATGGAGGTGCTCACCGAGCTCGATCGCCGCCTCGGCGCCAGCGGCACTTTCGACACTCTAAGCTTACCATTATACCATATTGCACACCCCGGAACAAGCGCTTCTGCGTTGACGATGACGAGATCTCCAGTGTGGCCGTTTGTTCAACGCTTGGTTCAACGCCGACGACTCGACGCTGAAATCCGAGTCATGACTACATGGCACTCATAACCCACGGGCCACGGCGAGTAGCATCGCTCCTCTCAGGGGGAGTCAAACTGTGATGACGGGTTTTCCCAGTGTTTTCCCCAGTTAGCCCACGTATTTTGGACAACGGGCATATCAGCATAATAAGCTAGTCTGTAATCGAGAGGACGATGAGAGCGCCTAAAGTAGTACTGTATATTTTCGGTCACGAGTGACGAGACTCAAGCGAACTCGATATCGGCCTCAGCTCAGGAAGCAGTATCAACCATAGCAGAGGTTGACACGTTGACATATACTGAACTATGCCATAAAGCCTATCGTAACAGAAGATAATATATCAAGACTGAAGTCACTGAAAATTGCGAGTGGCACCGAAACCAGAAATAGGATGTGTGTCATTGTAATCATCAATCATTCCGAGCGTGGAATACAATAGGCACGAAGATGCTGCCCTTCAAAGACGGGTAGGAAATGCTCTGACCATCTCAGGTCAGCAGGCCTATCGGTCAGTCGCATTCGTCAGTCAGTCATCAGGGAACGGTACGAATAATTGGCTTCTCACTTGGCCGGATCTTCACGAACGTCGAAACGCCGGAATATGTACGCAAATGTGAGATATAGTTCGCAATATGCCAGGCTGCGTGACGTATTAATCTCATCATTCAACCCAGAGCATTCTAGCGCTTACTTTATGCCCAGACAACTGCGCGGTCCTTTGGAGAACGCAACAAGCCAACTCTCTAAAGCTTTTGATTCAGGCTGAAGCCACCGGTCAGGAAGGAAGTCGTGAGGGCGATCAAAAATCTCTTCTGAAAATGATACGTAAAGGGAACTCTGGCTCACAACCGTCTGCGAGGACATCAGGCACGGACGACAGAAGACAGACGGGCATGAAACACCGACCCCTCCAGGTACATTGACGCCGGATATCACAGCACCAGATGGGGGCACTACACGTGGAAGGCCTGCAGGTGTCGTTACAGCGATGCGCAGCGTCTCTTTGATGACAGCAGTCTGTTCCATCCTTAGAGCAAAATTCGAGGTTGACAACGAACAGACTTGCCAAGAAAGGAAGCTTTTCAAGGTCTTCATGGTGTGGAGCTTGGTCAAGCACAGGCCACGCAGCGCGCACCTCGTCCACTAGCCTCTGTTTTACCTCTGGATTGCGCAGAAGATAATAGGCACCGGTCATGAGTGTTGTCCCGACGGTGTGCGATCCTGCAGCAAACAAAACTCGACCCTCGTGGGAAAGTTGTAATGCCGTTGGGGAAGGGAGCCCCTTGATCGCCTCTGGGTTTAGCAGCTCAGTGAATATGACACGATGTGGCGCATCATCCAACAGCTTTCGATTTCGCATGACACTCTTGACCTGGGTTAACACCGCCTAGGATGGATTGGTATTATGCAACAGTGTGATGGTGTGATGACAGTCATTCGAACTTACGTTCCTGAAAATAACGACTCCTTTCAAGCTGGGGGCGAGGAGCATGAGGATCGATGGTGGAAAGTAACGAATGATCCAAACAAAGAACACTGAGAACTTTGCTAGCGTGATGGTAGGCATGCACATGTCGACTCCTTTGACAATGTCTCCTTGAAAATCAGGGAACGATAACTGATCAAAACAAGTCGCGAATAAGAAGTTGGCGACGGTATCCGCGGCAAAACATTGAAAGCCGAGATAAAGATCGCTTGATTTGCCTGGGCACAGTCGGGTTAGCGGCAACGAAATGGGATGAAGTTGCTTACCAGCTGCGTTTTGTTCTCTAAGTACATCACAAAATCGATCCAACTACCAAGTCAATTAGGCGCAGAGATATGTAAACAGGTTATGGATCGTACTTGTTCCCGGACAAGGTGCTGTATCTCTGAAATTGATCTTTTAGAAAACATATTGGAGATCACCGCTCTACGTTGCTTCGATATCAAGTAGCTCGACTGTGTAAAGGAGGATTCGTCCATGTCGAAGCCCGGTAATATTCATAATCCTTGTCCCATTTGTTCTGCGAATTGTATATTTCGTCGAACGCCGTCGGTTTTGCAAAGTGGAGCTGCGAAGATACTCGGCAGTCAGACTATAGACTCACCAAGTGAGACGTGCAAGCCAGGTGCCACTTACTTCATTCGGCGCGATCCGGATAATGTCACCTGTCGAGAGTCAAGGCTTTGATCGAAGGAGTGCCCAGGGGAAGACAGTACCGTATTTCTTATGGAGCTCCGCACGCAGGGTAGATAGACTGATTCCCCTACCGAGCTCCATGTATGCAAGCCACCACCTTGTACATGCCGCTCCACGGGGTCCAGGGAAGCGAGAAAGGGGATGAAAGTAGAGGTTATAGACGACGCGGACAAGAGCGAAAAGCAGCAAGCCAACGGCCGTTGTAAAAACCCCCTGCTGAAGAGAGGGCAAGTGGGAATAGATGTTCATGTTGGCACAGGCACGGTTGATTACCGGGGGTCAAATATATATATGGCACTGAGTCCGCATGGCAGTTCCGGAAAGCAAATACACCCGACCATATCCGGCAGTTGAAATTAGTGAGGTGGTTGTAGATCTGATGCCGGGCGGCAGTGACATAGGGGGGCAATGCCGGCAAATAGATTGCCGTTGCTGGGAATCTTTGAGAATTGAATGGGAGGGAGCAGAACAAAAGCAAGGAATCGAAGCTCTATTAATTGGACATCGCCGAAGAGACGCCCGGCCGTCAGGAGGTAGGCCGCTTTGAGAGGGTGCCTGAAGTGGTGGTTTGCCCCGCCCCGGGGCCCAGTGTTGTACATGTCAGCCTGACATTGTCAAGTGGCACGCTCTCGATATCAACCGAAACTGACTCAAGGTCTGACAGTGGTCAGTGAGGGTCAGTGGGCGGCTATACTAAATCACTGGCAGGTAGTGAACACGTGCCTCAGTTGAGTCTCCAATTGACCTGAAACTAGAACTGTAAGTGGGAAGGAAGGGATAAGTTGAAGCCTCGCTCTTGCGTGCCTCCAACCTCTCTCTTCCTCCCCACTTACAGTTCTTACTCCACTTGTAACACTTTACTCTTCTATTTCACTTCTCCTGTTCTCTTTTCTTTTACACTTTACTATTTCACCTTTCTGTTATTGGTCCAGTACTTACATAGTATACTGTAGGCCCAGCAACTAAGATTTTTTTAGAATTCAATTCTTCTTTGCATTATGGCCCTTTTGGGGCCTAAACATATTTCTTTCTTCTCAGCCTGTTCACAAATCATTGTATCGTACAACAGAGTCAGGAGTAAATCACAGTGTATCAATGTGTCAAGTGTCAACGTGTCAAGCCATCAAGCGCTTCAGGCAAATTGTGCAGAACAGTACCTGTCAGAATCTAAATGGGCATTTAAATTGCTTCGTTATTCGCAGAGACGCGCTGGATTCTAAAATATAAATGAGAGATTTCGTTGAGAATTCCGTCCACACGTTCTTCCAAACTACGCCGTCAGCGAAACTGGCGAAGACACCAACGGTTGCGCAGCACTTTGAAGTCATCAATGCAGAACCCGAACTCTACTGCGTGCTCCCATACATCCCCGTCCGCCTTAGATTAACACCGCCTATTAAATGTAGCTCTGCTCAGCCTGGCGGCGATCCGACCGCGGAGTCCTTCAAGAAGAATCAAACACGCGGGTCGTCGTGGTTTACCATTCCCATGGATTCTAAACTTGATGACTTCAGACTGTCCAAGTACGACTGGATGTCTGCTATGCTATGAGCGGGGACACACCGAGTACGCACTTCTATGGGGCTTGTCGATTGGTTCATGACTGTCATTGACTCGTCCCAGATCAACGAGTCGTACGAGGACAGGGTATGTCATGCAGCGATGGCATATTCTGTAGTGCCTCCTGGTACATCCTCACTTCCGCCGCGAGTCGTCAACCCACTTCAAATTAAGCTCGAACTGGCATATTATTGTCACTGCAATGTTTGAAAAGCCTTCTGGAAGTGAGGTCAGAAATAATCGAAGACGAGTATTGAGAGACACCAAAGGCCCGGGTGAGGTGGCGTGAGTTATGTACATGGCCGAAGTCAAGCTGAGATAGGCAGGTGAGGATGTCGCAGACAGCGGGTTCACGGCATTGAGGCTGGGCATGGGCCTAGGAGGGTGAGAGTCTCCAGCAGCTCCGAGTTGATGATTGCGCGCTCCACAGGACACTGGCAAAGCATATGATTGACCGTAACGAGACACCTTCAATGCGTTGTTCGAAATCCGTTGGTCGTCGGTGCTGCCATTCCAGTAGCTGCGCAGAAGACATCGAAGCCAGTTTTGCTACTAAAGTCAGGAGCTAGAATCGCAGACTCGGAAATATCCGGGACGATGGCGCCACCGCCTTTGAAACTAATGCACTCATGACTCACTGGTGAGATTGTTCCTTCTCCGTAACTTACCTGGGAGGTCGACGGGTGACGGAAGTGCCAGTGCGTACCTGACTGAAATCTCCAGAGAGTTGCCGATATAACCCCGTGTGGCGTTCGGCTTTTTGAACGAAAAGGGTTATCGCCCGGGCCAGCTTTGACTTTATTGCTCACCAGGAATCTGTAAACATATATGCTTGGACCGAATGTTTGTGATAGGCATTCTTCGAGTGTATATCAAGGAAACTCCGTCCTTCGCATTAAAACCGAATCCCATCTCAAAGGCTCCAAGTATCTTTTCTAGCACTCATACATTCCGGTCTATCACCACCGTGACCAGTCTCGGAAGCTTCAAAGCACCGCGCTCTCTCCGATCGCTTCCGCTGCAAACCCAAAGCAATAAGGTCAAGCAAGTCACAGATTAACATATGAGATACGCGATGTATCCTATCGTAATATCAGACTGTAATTAGAACGGAATCGCGAAGTGACATGGGAACAGCCAGCACCTCCACCGCTAATACCGATGTGTCTGTTTCTATTACAAAGCGTGGCCAAGTCTAGTACTGTCAAGATAGCGTCACGTCATCCACAACGTGAGTAAAAAAAAGGATCCGTAAAGCCTACAAAAAAAGAGCGAAAATGGAATGAGTGAGATTGCAGTCATTCAGACCGCGGATCACAATAAGCGTGGAGCTTCTGCCCTGCGAAGATTGCCAAGAAATGCTCAGAGTATGTTAGGTCGGGACGCCTATCACAAGCATCAGTGATCAATCATCAGGCCTCAGGTACCGGAAATGGAAGTTCTCACTTTTCCGGATCCTCACGAACGTCGAACCGTCGGAACAGGTGTGCAAGGGTGAGGTATAGTTCGCAATATGCCAAGCTGTGTGATAATTTAGTACCTTCGCTTACTCCAGAACATTCTAACGCTCACTTTATGCCCAGGCAACTACGCGGTCCTTTCGAAAAGACAACTATCCAGCTCTCTAACGCTTTGGATTCTGGCTTGAGCCACCGATCAGGAAGATACTCGTGCGGCCGTTCAAAGACCTCTTCTGAAAACGATACAAAACTAGGGCTCTGGCTCACGACCGTCTGCTGGCGAAATCAGGTATGATCCATTGACAGATGGGCATGAAACACTGACCCCTCCGGGTATATTGAAGCCGGATATCACGGCACCAGATGGCGGCACTACGCGTGGAGGACCAATGGGTGTGGGCGTAGCGATGCGCAGCATCTCTTTGATGACGGCAATCTGTTCCACATTAAGAGCAAACTCGGGTCTGACAAAATAAACATACTTGCCAAGAAAGGGAGCTTCTCGAGTACTTCGTAACTCGGAGCTTCGTCAAGGACAGGCCACGCGGCGCGCAACTCGTTCACTAGCCTGTCCTTTATTTCAGGATGGCGCAAGATATGATAGACACCGATCATGAGCGTTGTCCCGACGGTGTGCGATCCCGCTGCAAACAGAACTCGTGCCTCATGATCGAGTTGCATTTCTGTGGGAGAAGGTAGCCCTTTGTTTGCCTCTGGGTTCAGAAGCTCGCTGTATATGACACGATGTGGCGCATCGTCCAACGAATTCGGGTTTTGCAGGACGCTCTTGACCTGGGCTATCATGGCCTAAGGTGGGTTAATTTTATTCGACAGGGTGATTAAGTCGTTCAAACGTACTCTCCTGTAAACCACGAGTCCTTTCAAACTAGGGGCGAGGAACATGAGGATCGATGGTGGAAAATAGCGGATCATCCAAACAAATAACACCGAGAACTTTGCCAGCGTGATGGTAGCCATGCACGTGTCGACTCCTATGACAATGTCCCCTTTAAAATCAGGGAATGATAGTTGGTCAAAGCTAGTTGCGAACAAGTAGTTGGAGATTGTGTCTGCGGCGAAACATTGAAATCCGAGATAGAGATTGCTCGATTTCCCTGGGCGCGGTCGAGTTAACGACAAGGAAATAGTGTAAAAGTCGCTCACCAGCTGCACTGTGCTCCTTGAGTACATTGCAGAATCGATCCAGCTATAAATTCAATTAGGCAATCAAGACTCGCAAATGGGATATATATAGATCGTACCTGTCCCCGAATAAGGTGCTGTAACTCTGTAACTGCGCTTTTGGAAAACAAATTGGAAACCAGCGTCCTGCTATGCTTCGATTTAAGGTAATCCGTCTGTGAAAAGAAGGATTCGTCCAGGTCGAAGGCCCGATAAAGATTATAGTCCTTGTCCCATTTGTTCTGGGAATTGTAGATTTCATTGTATACCGTCGGCCTTGAAAAGTGGAGCTACGACCGAGTCTCGACTCCGAGTTGACTTCCCAAACAAGACTGCGTCACTCACCTCGTTTGGGGAGATCCGCACAATGTCACCTGGTCTAAGTCAATATGGCCCAGACAATCAGACGAGCGCCAAAGGAAAGGTCACCGTATTTCTTATGGAGCTCTTCGCGCAGGGCTGAGAGACTGACCCCCTTACCAAGCTCCCAGTATGCAAGCCACCACCTTGTACATGCCGCACCGCGAGGACCAGGGAAGTGAGAAAGGGGATGGAAGTAGAGGTTATAGATGACACTGATAAGAGCGTAAGACAGCAAGCCGACGGCAGTCATCGCAATCGCCTTTTGAAAGGAGGGCAGGAAGTTGAAAAGATGGAGATCCATGTTGGGCACAGGGATCATCATGGGGTGCGTACAGACGTGATGCCAAGAGTTTATATAGGGTGTCGAGGCGAGGCAAGGAGTCCAAAGGCGGAAGGAATCAATGGAAATGAATCTGGGATCCAGTTTCTTATTCTATTCTATTTCGCCTTAAGATTCCCCACATTGCATTGCCATATTTCGACAAGTGCGCCGGTGTGCCTTGCTTTCGGACGCTTTACGCCTCAGTCACTAAATTACAATAACCCTGGGTGCGCGCGGCGCAACTTGGCAATCGATCAATGATCAGCATTGCGCCTGCTCATAATAGTATCAGGTCACAAAACATGGATTGGCACTCACGACGACGATTGGCTCGCTCAGCATCCTGTTGTTCCCAAAGGCGTGGAGTGCGGAGAGCACAAAGGACGGGGAGCACACAAAGGGGTCGTGGCGGTCGGAACGTGGGTTTGGACACATGATGCGCTGTGCTGCATTTTTTTTCAATTCAATTGGAATTGAGTGCCACCAGGCTTCCATGTCGTGTCGTGTGTCGGGGTACAACGTAATCCTCGGTTTCGTTTGTAATTTTTCGATTTTTATCTTTTGCGCTTGTATTGACAATACCTTATTAAGCTTGTCCAAAGGCCCGAATAGTTGCGATTCCACCCTTATATGGACTGCTTCGCCCTATTTTTGCTCCGATGCAGAAATCTGTGATACATTTTACATGGTTTCTTGACTTTTCCTCCATTTTTTCTTCTATCCGGTAAATTTTTGCCCACTAGATAAACGGCATTGAGGGCTTTGACAGGCATCGCCTTCAGCTGGGGCGCGCGCCATCCAGACATCCTCTCTAATTGAGGAATTCCAGTCCATCACCAGTCTCGGGCAATAAACACCGCAGTCTGATTGCCGTGGTCAAAAGGTTGAAACAACAAGGTCAAAGATCAAAGATCGGTGGCAGAGCGACTTAAATACATCTCATTATCTTATCCTAGTAAGCTGAAATCTATCAATCCGAGATCATAAGTGGTATCGAAGCGGTCAATAGTAATAGTAAAATCATTCAGAGCGTGGATCACAATAGGCATGGAGATGCTGCCCTTCGAAGAGCGGCAGGAAATGCTCGGACCATTTCAGGTCAGCAGGCCTATCAAGCGTCCAGGCACAGTCAATCGGTCAATAATCGGACATCACAAATAGTACATAGGTTCTCACTTGCTCGGATCCTCGCGAACGTCGAATCGTCGGAATAGGTACGCAAAGACGTGATATAGTTCGCAATATGCCAGGCTGTGTGACGTATTAATCCCATAACCAACACTGAAAGATTTTATCACTTACTTTATGCCCAGGCAACTGCGCGGTCCTTTCGAGAACGCAACCAGCCAATTCTCCAATGCTTTGGATTCCGGCTGAAGCCACCGATCGGGAAGAAACTCACGCGGGCGCGCAAAAATCTCTTCTGAAAACGAAACGAAAAGAGGACTCTGGCTTACAACTGTCTGCTGACGGCATCAGGGAAAAACCGACGACAGATGGGCATGAAACACTGACCCCTCCCGGTATGTCGACGCCGGATATTACGGCTCCAGATGGCGGCACCACGCGTGGAAGGCCCGCAGGTAGCGTTGCAGCCATGCGCAGCGTCTCTTTAATGATAGCAGTCTATTATATCCTTAGATTAGAACAACTCAGGTCTGACAAGCGAACACACTTGCCAAGTAAGGAAGCTTCTCGAGTACTTCGTAACTCGGAGCTTGGTCGAGGACAGGCCACGCGGTGCGAACCTCGTCCACTAGCCTCTCCTGTACCTCAGGATTGCGCAGTATATGATAGACACCGGTCATGAGCGTTGTCCCGACGGTGTGCGATCCTGCTGTAAATAGAACTCGTGCCTCGTGGGAAAGTTGTGATGCCGTTGGGGGAGGGCGCCCCTTGTTTGCCTCTGAGTCCAAAAGCTCACTGTATATGACGCGATGTGGTGCATCATCCAATAACTTCGGGTTTTGTAGAACACTGTTGACCTGAGCTTCTAACGCCTGAGGTGGTTCAATTTTACAGGACAGTTCGATGACGTCATTCAAACTGACCCTCCTTAAAAGCACGAGCCCTTTCATGCTGGGGTCGAGGCGCACGAGGATCGATGGTGGAAAGTTGCGTATGATCCAAATAATGACTGCAGAGAACTTTGACAGCGTGATGGAAGGGATGGATATGTCGATTCCTCTGACAATGTCTCCTTGAAAATCAGGGAACGATAATTGGTCAAAGCAAGTCGCGAAAGAGAAGCTGGTGACTGTGTCTGCGCTGAAGCATTGAAAGCCGAAATAGAGATTGCTCGATTTTCCTGGGGCGCGGTCAATCGTTTTAGCGGCAAAAACGGCGTGAAATCGCTTACCAGCTGCGTTTTGTTCCTTAAGAGCATCACAAAAACGATCCAGCTACAAGACAATTAGGCAACTCCGCAGCAATGGAAACCGAATACATATCATACTTGGGCCCGAATAAGGCGCTGTATCTTAGAAATCGCTCTTCTGGAAAACATATTGGAAATCAGCGCCCGGTTGTGCTTCGATTTAAAGTAATCCGTCTGCGCGAAGAAGGATTCGTCCACATCGAAGGCTCGGTAATATTCATGGTCTTTGTCCCATTTGTTCTGCGAATTGTATATCTCATTGTACACCGTCGGTCTTGCAAAGTGGAGCTGCGAAGAAACTCGGCAGTGAGTCCCGACTCCCCAATGAGAGGCGTCACTCACCTCATTTGGGGCGATCCGTATAATGTCACCTGATGAGCATCAATATTTCCACTCAAAGAGCGCCAAGGAGAGGGTACCGTATTTCTGATGAAGTTCCGCGCGCAGGGTTGATAGACTAACTCCCTTACCGACTTCCATGTATGCAAGCCACAACCTTGTACATGCTGCACCACGAGGACCGGGGAATCGCGAAAGGGGATGGAAGTAGGTGTTATAGATGATGCGGACAAGAGCGTAAAACAGCAAGCCAACTGCTAATATCGAAATGGCCTTTTGAAAGGGTGGCAGTAAAGGATAGCCGTACATGTTGACACGGGCATGGTTACTGACCAGCGATAAGAGTATATATATGGGCGTCCAGAAAGAGTTTTGCGATGACAAATGAGATGAATCTAGGATCGAGTTTCTCAATGTTTTTCCTACAACATTGCCATAATCCGACGGAAAGGAGTTAAGGGTTCGGCTTCTTTTGAGTTGCTTTCCGTAGGATTACCTTATGTCCTTGCCACATCTCTCCGCGGGCGGTACCAATAACAGATCAGCAATGAGCCATTTCGTCAACGTGACGACGATTGCTTCTCCTACTCGCGGTTTGTTGCTCCCAGCTCCATTTCGGCCGCGCTGGCACTGAAATACTCTGTCAGCCGGAGCGTTCTTGATTGGAATGACATAACTTACCCATATTTAATAAAAGAAGCAACCTGGAACAAATTCGTGGTTATCATTGCTAAAAGCGGAAACCGATCAGACGCAGTTTCGATTCCGGGGCCGGAGATGCTATGAGGTCAACAGAACGACGTACTGTATTATTTTATTGCTTGAATTCCCATTTACTTTGTCCCTCGGAAAACCCTGATGTACATCACGCTGCTTCAAGTTTGATCCAATATCAGCCCTCCCGGATTTCTGAAATAGCGCAGTATCTCCTTTGACAACCGTGGGACCACTTGGAAGGCAAGACAAGACAAAGAAATTTTGTCGCGTCCAGTAGCCGATTGTATGTCACATGTCAGACCGTGAGTAGTCAGAGAGAGCACGCCACGCGGCCTAAGGTGACCGTGTGACCCTCCACTATGTTTCTTGTCTCCGTTGATGGTGTGAAAATCACTGCATGGGTCAGATATAGGTACCGGCTTAACCTAGCATTTGGCACACTCGGCTCGTATGCCGTCGCCCGGTGAGATTTGGTTGCGATGATCGCACGTACAGGAACCATGCAAGCCTGACGAAACCGACTCGAAGCCGACACCTCCAACGGTCCAGCGGCCACTACGGCAGAAGCTTGGAACAATCGCAAGGGACTCGCCTGACCAGCGCTTGCAGTCATAAAGCCAGATTTCTGGTCCCTATAAACGATACATTCTGGAAGTTGGCGCAAGTCCTGATGCCGCATGGCAGGGATATAGAGCGGGATGAAACGTAGATGTGCTGTCCACCAAGAACGGGTTCTATTCCCTACAGACAAAAAGCGAGGAATTGAAGCCAATGATAGATATATTAGATGTCTCCGAGAGAACCCTTGTTCCACGGGAAGAAAATGTCCGACGGAGTGGCACAGCTTGAACCTCAAGTTCTAGTCAACCAAACGAAAGATCGACACCTGGCGGGGTTGCAGTACTTTTCATCCTTTGACCGAGCACTACGGTGGTACCTGGAGCGTCCCCAATGGCTTTGGCTTGGACAGGGAGGACAATACCAATACAATAGTAGACGTTCTTCTTCCACTGTGGGTCATTTTCTTGTTAGCGTACTCAACTGCAATCCGGACTATACCTTAGAAGGATTTTGAAATTTCCAGCTTCGAACAGCTGCTGGTTGAACGCCTCGAGTTATGGGTGTCGTCATAGGACGAATCATGAGGTCCTTGCGCTACGCTCACCGTCCGTGGGCCACGTTCGTGGAAATTTGTATAATTGAGGTTCAACTTCTAAAACCCTCTTCTGTAAAACCGTGCCAATTCGGGTATCTCCCTGCCAGATAACAGCATATAGCAAGCAGCATCAACCAACCTGTCCCAGTACGTGCTCAGACTACCTTTGGGTATCATATCAGTACGCGGATTCTCAAAAGCACAAGCGCAAGTGTTTCATTTCGTACCGTCTGCTGGAAAGGGAACATCCGAGTAGTCTGTCCATGCGGCGGCGAAACTGGTTCAGATCTTACGTTACAAGGCCCCCAAAGACGGGCAAAAGCATCGGGAGTTAAGAAGAGAATGAAGAAAGTGGGAACGCGCTGGCAACATGGTCCGGTGCACGTATCGATTGAATATAATCCTCATAATCATTTGGTTCTGGAAAAAAAAAATGTTGAACGAGAAAGAAGGAAGAGAAGTAGTACCCACGTGATGTCAAAGTTGCGTGTTTGTTGTACCGGAACATCATTTGAACCGGAAAACCACCGGAAAGGAACGATGGGTTTCCTTCCTTTTCGGTTTTTATCAATGAGGGAAGAAAGGATGTACGTCCTTCCTGGCGAAAGTCAGAGGCTGAGTTCTCCATCCCTCCGTCTGCTAGTGACGTCAGCGCATCAACTGCTATTGGTACAACAGAGCCAGCGCAGGGGTAATATGGAAATACGTTAAGTCAGTCAAGGATATCCCCGACGATCGACGGGCTGTTGAATGTTGTTCAACGTTACAATAAACGCTTGTGTATCAATTATAATCTCGCCGCGCCGCGCAAGTATTATCGATGAAACGACAAACGTTCCACCTGGCATGTGGGTCAAGCCGGTTGCCAGATCAGCTTAACATAACATTACTTCAAGATCCACTATATAGATAAAGACATTAAATAGAGAAGGTACCGGGGTTAGCATCGCAAGCAGATACAAGTCATATCCGCCATAGAATAGACACACGGTGCCTTATGAAATGACAATACGACCTCAAGCTCTTTAAGCGTACAACGATCCACGTGCACAGGAAAGTAAACATATGCACACGGAATGATATGGACAAAAAGAAAGGAAGACGGATAAAGGTTGGGTCTGTCCAAACAGCGTATATGCAGTGTTCATTGCGCGTATCCCATCGAGCCGGCACCGACACCAGCACTGTTAGGTCCGTAGTATGAATCGGTGGTGACCATCTCTTGTACTCGACCTGCGAAGGGGCGGGGGGCTGTCACTGGAGGACCAGAAGTATTGGTAGAATACTCTGACCCCGACTCCTCGATCGTGTTGCCATTTCTAAGAGCTGGGGTAGAGTTGTTGTCGTGGGCTGCACCGGGTGGGTAAGCAATGCCATAGTTGACCGGGTTGAGGACAGCGTCATCGTTGGACTGACCGTAGTGAATGCACGATCTGGATAGGCATCTGCTGGTGCGGCATTCATGTTGACGTCCGTGATGCTGGCTGCGGCCGAGCCGGATCCGAACCCGGGAGGTAAGTGAGGGACGGGCTCGTTAAAGTCCGGGTTCGGATACTTCTCGAAGAATTCCTCGTCTTCTATCGCATAGCGCCCCCTGCGCGCCCTGCGGCGCCGTCTCAACAAGGTAAGGACACCCATGATGACGGCAAGACCGCCAAGAATTCCAACGATACTGAATGTCACACCGACAGCGCCCTTGTTACCGAAAAAGCCGGTGGCACCGACGCTAGAGGTGGGACCCACGGAAACGGTAGAACCGGTTCGGTCGGAACAGTACCGGACGATCTGGATGTCTGGGTGATCGGGTTATTGGCAAGCGTTGTCGCTGGGTTGTTGGGAATGTTGGATGTGGCCTCGACGGTCGAACTAAAAAAAATTGTCAAGCATCTGTATGAAGGTTCGGCAAATGGCAGCAAACATACCTAATGACCCCAGGTGAAGATGACACCGGGCGCTCGAGGAGGAAAATGATGACGATGGGAGTGTGGATGATGGTGAGCAGAGGCAGAGGAAGAGGCAGCAGCACTGGTATCAGGGAGGTTGAAGTTGCACGAGATGACGAAGGAGCAGACGAAGAGTTGTCATCTGTTGCGGACGGCCGTGAGGAAAAGGAAGGCGAAGGCGAAGAAAATGGTTGTGAAGACGCCTGCGTAGCGGCAGCAGACTGCGAGGGAGTGGGATTAGACTCGGAAGCCGGGTCGGATGTGGCCGCTCTGGCATGAGGGAGTGCACGACGCTCGTGAATAACGTTGCTCTTGGGGAGAGGAAACGGGGAATCGTGGACCTGGGTATCGCGAGTCAGGGTATCTAGGTTGTTGTGGGAGCCGAATAGGACGGTGAAGGAGATAATGCAAAGAGCGACGAGTGAAAAGACTGTGATGATGCGAGTTGGGCTCATCATTGAGGCCGGCATCGTTAGGATTCGTTTCTCTCTTTTTTTTGTCTTGTTTACTTGACGACCCTGGGCGAAAGGAACGGAGAGAAAAAGGTGTGAGAGCCTCAGCGGTCTTTCAACACGGGCGTTCATAACGAGCGTCAATTAATGTCAATTTAAAATTCCATCAGGCCAATAAACCAAAAAGCGTTAGAGCGTTCCGGCCTTTCACACCGTCCTTGTCCCCCTCATGCCATTCCTCAACCGCATCAATCGCGTCCAAGTTCTCCACCACGCTCCGCCATTTCCCCGTCTCCTCTAATGGTGGGAAGAATGGATGGTCCGTTCCGAAGAGCATCCTCGACGCGCCCTCTTTTCTCCCACCCACTCTGGTCCCGCCCCCGCCCGCGTAACCACCTGCACGGCCAATTGTCTCGCTTACAAAACCGAGTTCGGCAGAGCCGTATGCAACCGCGTCAAACCACAATTTCCCAATGTACCATCGTGCATCATGTGCGAGCCGACCCGCCAAGACTGGATCATGTTCGATGCACGAGGCGAGACGGGATGATAGTTGTGGAAGCGCGCCCCCCGAGTGCGCGAGAAGAAGGCGCAAGTTTGGGTGGCGATCTAGAATACCCGCCAGGATAAGACGAGTAACCGCCTGCCACAACTTGTGAAATAACGATTCATCTGAGAGATGCAGAATACATACAGTCGTCGTCTCGAACGGGAAACCTAAAGCGAGAGGGAGAACATGTCCATTGTCACGCGTCCCCCATGCCTGCGCATCGACCCCATAATGTGGGTGTAAGAAAACGACCAGGCCTGTCTCTGCGAGAGACGCCCAGAGCGGTTCTAGTGCGGGGTCATCCAGACCTTGACCGACACCCCGCGTGCCAATGATGATGCCACGGATGTGGGGGTATTGCGTTGCAAGTTGTGAAACTGCTTCCGACAATGCCTCGGCGGGAGCACCTGGAACGAGAGGGAGGAGGCCGAAGCCATAAAACCGTTTTAATTCCACAGCTGACGCCACTGAGGGACCACTGGAACAGTAAGTCTCGAGGTCTGTATTCAGCTGCTTTGCGAGTTCCTGGGCCTCGGAAAATGGTAGGAAATCTAGCCAAGGGTTCGCGGAGCTGTGGTGCAGAACGTGGTGTCAGGACAAAGGAGCTGTGAGATGACGCTTAGAACGGTACCTGACGAACGAAATATCAATTCCATGTTGGTCCATAAATTTGAGCTTCTCATCTCTGTCCCAGTACTGTCAACGTTTTCCTCGTACGCAACCTTGAAAATCTGAGAGACGGTAGCACCGCACCTGAGGGCCGACTGGTCGTCCGCCACTGCGCTCGTCGCCTAAGATGAGAAGACGATCTTCACTCTGACCGGAAGGAGTGTTTCGCGTAAATATCCGAGGAACATTAGAACGGGAGCGCAACAGAGATGCGTAGCGTGGTAGGTACAGGTGAGAGTGAACGTCGACAAGAAGATTACGGAGAGACATGTCGACGTTCTGGTTGCTTTGTCGGGCCGTTGCCATGGGCGTCAAATTCTCTTCACAAATGCCCAATGGACCCGAGTGACCACGAAGACATTGTATGGCTCCACACTCAAGTACGCTTTTCACCTCCCATTCGAGCATACCAGTCCTTGGTTACCTTTCCCCTTTCAACAGCTCACGGGCCACGCCAACGGATTGTGTGGCATATACGAGCGCATAGTTTATACGATACGCGAATTACAAGATGACAAGGCGGCGCTCCAGAATAGGATAGAAGAACTCGAACAAGGCGACCCTTCGGTAGAGGTGCGTCGCTTGCGTGAGGAAAACTCTACCCTTCGCGCCCGACTCGCTACCACCGCCAAAGAAAAGTCGGAGATCACTTGGGAGTGCGAGGCACTCCTTCGTAAGTTGAACGGCATCAAGCAGCTCATCGACGGTCCAGCAGTGCGTTCGTTCCCGGCTTTCTCTTCTATGACGTCTGACCCACGTTCTCCACCAGATTGACGCAATAAACGTAAGCACCGACGCATCGACATCGAAAGCCGAACCTGGTCCGGGATACGTCAGCAGCGCCGTCCGTCCTAAGGATGACTTGCATGGCAATTCTCGCACAGTCACGCAACAACCCGGCCCACCGCTGAACTCGCGTCGCCTGCGCACACGGTCATCTCCGAGCCCAGAACCGACGAGACGATCGTCCACGACTCTTTCGGCCGCGTCATCCGGCCCGGCGTCAACTCGCACCCAGCGGCCTCGACGACGACCAGCGATCCCACGAGGCCCCCCAACCCCTATCCACGCACACCTCTGCGACGGTCGTCAATGGTCGTGGTCACTCCCAAGATACACCGCCGCGGTCCCTCGGCCCGCCCTTCGTCGACGCACGCGATACAAGGGCCGCGTTGTCCTCGGTGCCTCGGACGCCGCCCGCGCATCGCTTGCTTTCCGCAGATCCAACAGGTAGCCCCATGAGGTTCCCACCCGGTACCGCGACACGTATTTTATCTCTCAGTACGAGCCCAAGGACAAGCGAGGGTCTGTCGGTGCAATATGATATGACCCCGCCGCGGTTCGGGACTAGGACCGTGATCGGAGACACTGCGAAAGTGGTGCAGAAGTGGAAGATACATTTTGCGAAACCGCCAAAGTCCTCGACTTTGGCCGCTCTTGTCAAGCCTGTGACGACAGAAGTGCTTGTGCGGAATTTGGAGCTTGGCGAGAAAGCGGTGCGTTTTACTCCCTTCTCCTTTGTCTTTTACTTGTCATCTAATCGTCATGCGAATGCGGGATCGTGCCACCACAGAGACGTTCCATCGAAGCGTGCGTTTTTGAAATAGTGGGCTTGTAGGACCGCTCTCTGATCTTGCTGCTCACAGTCTATCTTCGGAGCCTGCGGGTTCACTCAGGCTATACATTAGCGATTCACCACCAGGACTTGCATTTTTGTATGACCCCATATTGCTTGAATCCCCTGAAGCGATATACATCGTGGAGTGGAGTGAGGCAAAGGCCAGCCAGAAATCTAAAGCGTACATCACGACCGCTAAGGAGAAACATCCTGAGTTACACACATTCATGTATGCTCCGAGAAAGGTGTGCCATCCCTTACTTGTTCACCTGTCCGTAAAACGGCTAGTCGTGACGATGTTCTTAAACAGAATGTTTGGTATTATCTCGGGGAACGGCGTTGGAGCCTGGCCGATATCAAGACTCTTTGGGACTCTCTAGGACCGGTACTTGCTCATTCCTTCTCCTACCCGCGCCAGAGGCTCACGCTGTTACGTGTCTCTTAGGCTCAACCCATTGCTGCACGCTCGTCCGATCCTGAGTCGATATCACACGGGCTTGAAAGGGGAGAGCTTGAGCAACTCACCATAGAGTTACAGCAGGTCTCGTTAATACAGCCCAGCAATGTGGAGTCTGTTGTGATGAAGCAGTTAGCCCAAGAGTAAGATGAAGGATTTCTAGCCTTTCCCGTCCTCTTTCGTTCACTTGGTCGGAATGTTGTATGGATACATTGTTTTTTTTTTTCTTCATGCGCCACCCCTATTGTTAAGACTTCCGATATACCTTTACTGTATGCTCATCTTCTTGGCTTTGTACAACACCGCTTTACTGTACTAGGGTAAGTTGGAGTTCCGCTCGGAGTTACTTGGTTTTTGTTGGCCAGGCACTTAATTTCTCGCCAATAGCCGCGAGATGCGAGACACACCACCGAACTCCCGCCCGTCGATCGCCAGCGCCTGGTATATCCTAGCCTATGACTCAGCCTTTTTGTCCACAAATGCTACGCCGAATCTCCTTACGTCTAGACTCTAGGCCCCCACACCATGTCTGCACAGCTCAGCTACGAACCCTTTTGCGGGTTTGGTGCCGTATCAACTCACTAGACGGAGCATATCCTATCTCTTGAGCTTCCCGAGAATTCACAAGCCCACGATCGGGCAGAAAGGTTTTGATGAAGTCCAGTAGGTCATCTCTCATCTTAAATGCGAGGACTGCACAGCGCCCATTTAGCTAAAGTGTCTATCTGATCAAGTTTATTCGAAATAGCTTCGGATCTCACACGCTTTGGACCAAGTGGCGTTGTCAAGGACCCTCCCTTGCGGTTGTGAATTCGAATCATCGTACTGGAGGGATTGTCGCTTCATGAGGGATCTGGTGGCGTCTCGGGGAGAAAATTTGCAAAGTCCATGCAGGTGAGATTCGGTGAATACTTTTGTGGATTCTACGAGCCCAGGGGCCTTCTCCCCAGTTCCTTTTTCGATGACTCGGAGGCCCTTCGACCGTCGATGTTGCGGGCGTTTATTTTATTTTACTGTATTTCTCTCTCGAAGAGTTGTGCTCGCTAAGATAACGGCCATCATATTACAAAGCTCGGAGGACTAACTTACTTGCCAGTGCATTGGCGATTGGTGAGATGAACTAAAACCCCGACAGTTTTTGTTGTGGACAAAACTATATATTTTTCACGTTCGCGTCTGTGGATTGACCGCAAAGCTCCCCCCATCGTGTCCTCTGCCTACTCAAGAGCTTTTTTTTAAACGGATTGATTATGGACGGAATTTTCTCCGGGGCCCCCCAACCAATAACCACAAACAAAGTCTTTCACCGCACACTTGCCATAGTGGGATTGTCTCACCTCGGTGGCGCATTGTGTATCATGGTCCCCTCCGTCCAAAGCCCTGCAAAACTCCGTAATCTCCCATTCATCTGTCAACCAACATAGCATGCAATTTGATCTATCCACAAACTGTCCACTTTGCCGACCTCTGGCTGGCAGCAGCATAGTTCTGCCCATGGATAAATAGTCGAGGGACGCACTCACTTTCTAGGCACCCCAACCCACCTGTGTTTTTCTCCCCCTTCCATCACACCACGAAAAGAACTTTCTTCTCGCAATGACTACGACTACCGTTTATTCCTCCGCTTCCATGCCCCTCTACGATATCCACCGCAATGACTTCGTGAACCAGAACTACCAGGTTCCGATCAACGACGGCCTCGACATGGGCTCTGAACAGTCCCTCTATCCCCCGTCTGTCAATGAGGTGCTGGCACCTAATTTCCTATACCATCTCCCTTCCCAACAGCCGAACAACCTTTCCTACTTCCAACGTCCTCAAATGAGACTTGCACAGACTTTCCAGACCAACGGAGTCATGTACAACGGGGGGATGGTACCTACCTTCCAGCCGTACACCGGGCTTGCTCATTTCCAGACTCTGGCGCCTTCGTTTATCTCGGCTCCGAGCTTAGCCTCCAGTTCATCGTCGTCGCTCCAGTACGCATTGACCCCCTCCCCCGCCCCATTAAGCAAAGAAGTACATAAGGCCACCCCCAAGTCCAAGTCAAAGGGAAAACGTGCTACACGGAACGCCACGCAGGTCGCTAAGCGCGAATTGCTCATTGGAAAACAACCCAGGCGGAAGCGAGGCCCGAACAAGAGGCCCGCGGGCACGGCGTTTTCGAATTTGTTGGTAGGTTCATTTCGTCTCATCCGGGATAATAGTGAAAACGTCTCCTAACTTGTGATGAAACTTTCGTAGGACGGGCTCCCAGACAACGTCAAAGAGGCCCTGGACCAGAACTATCAAGGGTGCTGTGAGTCGGTTAACACCAAGGACCTTTCTACAAAACAGAAGCACATGTTCTCGAACCGACACTGCAAGAATATACTGCAGGAGTACCAGGAGCAAATCCCCAACTTCGTTTGTCCAGCATTCGTCGCGTTCAAAAGCAATTGCAGAGCAAAGTAAGTTTAGCTCGCTCATCGTGATGATTGGGTCTGACATGCACCCCCTTTTTCCTCTTCCTTTTCTCTTTTAGGGCTGGGAGGTATGACTCCACAGACCGACATTGCAAGAATTGTGTCGGGTTCCATCAGATCAACAGGAGCAACAAAGCTGTTCCGGTCGTAATCACACGAGCACAGTACACTGCGGTCCAAACCCACCGCACGAGGCTCGCAGCCCGTGAGGTGGAAAAACAGGCTACCGATCAGTCCACCGAACAGGCCGATAATGTCGCTCGTCAGGAGATCCTGTCAGATTTGTTTAAAGATGGGATACCGGATTGGTTCCCGGATTTTAATCAACAGGGCGAATCCGACTCTGTCGTAACCACGGACGTCACTGCTCAGCTACCCACTAGCACAACATCGATGCCACCTGTTCCCGTCGCGAACCATGTCCAACAACCCTCACTTTCCGAACCGTCACTGTTCGACCCGGAGAGAGCTAATGAATGCGCGGAGGCTCTTAAGAATAGGTTCCCGCAGATTAACCAGGAGAGCGAGGTCAACGTCCCTGATGCAATCGTGCATGCCTCTGCTCAGCAATCCACTATGTCGGTGCCGGATCCCCTGGCGAATCATTCGCCCTCACTCTACGATACGTCACTATTCGACCCGGAGAGAACTGATGAGGCGTTGAAGAATGGGTTCCCCCAGATTCATCCCGAGGGTGAATCTAGCCTCTCTGACGCGATCATGGATGCCACTGTCCAGCCATCCACCATGTCGGTGCCTGTTCCCGTGGTGAATCATTCCGAACAACGACCCTCATTATACGTGTCATCACTTTTCAACCCGGAGAACGTTGACGAGTGGAGTCCCTTTTCTGACTTCCTGCAGAATTGATTTATCTTGTACGCATACATACTGATGCTATTATGCTTCCTCTCTTTTTCCCCTCCCAGTGTTCCGTAACGTGCAGCATCTGTCTTGTATATACTGTACTACTAATGCCTTCTCCCAAATATCCTTTGTAACCATACCCACTTGCGCCATATATCATTGTTTTATATGTTTCGATTGTTCGGTTCGGTCTTCTTATACGAACAATGCCTCTCTTAGTCCATGAAGCTGGTAGGAAAAATGAATGATGTTGTTATGGCGTCACGGTGACGATCGTGAGTTGTTGCTCGGTGTGAGGACGCGTATAAGTCGCGCGGGGTCAAGGTGTGATCTGCAGGCGCCATTGGCACTGCGCGTAAGTTACAACCGTGTTCTCTCTTCCAGTTTAGTTACAGTCAGATTCAGAACAATACACAGTGTGGCCCCTTTCCGAAAAACATCACACATTGGTGGAGTTTCAATTCTGCCCATTTCATCGATTCAAAATTTGGCTGTTCTATTTTTTTACCCTCCGACATACTCAGCAACCTCCCAGAAATACTCGTCTTGGAATTGAACGGTAATCGCCGTAAGCGTAAGTCCCTGAGGGGATACTGGTGACTTACCACCCACTCGGTATGAATCATACTCTACGGCCCCGTACAGCAACTCCGGTTTCAAAACCGGCGGTTTTTGAAATCGGGCGATATCGAAACTGGGAACGCGAAATAGGCGGTGGCACTAGGGTCACACTGTGTCACATCCATTCCCCGTGAAACAAAAATGACGATGGCCGGGATTGAACCCAGATCCCCCCACTGCTCCAAAATATATGCCATGCGCTCTAACCACTGAGCCACTCAGCGTTGGATCAGACTGACCTCATGCATACTTATATTCTAACGCATCAATATGGGCTATCTGGCTGACATGAACATTTCCAAATTTCGTGTCTAGTAAGTCACCTCAATCATTAAAATTTTCAATTCTGCCTCCATGAAGTTTGTTTAAAACTACACAAATCTATGGGTTTGATGTCATTGATGATAATAATAAAAAGAAGGAAAGAGTGGAAGGGAGACGCGATTCAACACAATGCGACACGAGAGTGAAAACCGGGCAGAATGACCGCGACAGACGTGACAAGTGCCGGTTTCGAAACCGGGCAGTTACGGAACAGCCTCTCCAATTTCGAAACCTGGCCAAAGTTCAATTTCGGCAAACCGGGCAATTTCGAAACTGGACCTTGCAATTTGGCCTCCGGTTTTGAAACCGAAGTTGCTGTACGGGCCCCTAATTATTACGGTATCCACTTGTTTCACACAGCCCCGTAACTCAACTGCTCGCTACTGCGACCACCTCTCGTACTACTGTCGTACCACTCCAGCCCAGCGCACGCCGAATCCTCATCTAAAAGGCGTGCCCCTCATCAGATCTACCTACCATACTCCAATTCCACCTTCGCCTTGTTGAAATCGAGCTCGCGCGGCTCGGTTCACGCGCTCCAGCGCCCTAGTCCCCTTAGTCCCATTTTTAATGTCATACTATAATCCCCTTCCATTCGTGCTGCCATAGATACATTTTCCAGTATCTAGCATGTGTATTTACACCGGGCATCCCTCGCACGTTTGCCCACAACCCTCACCCTCGCAATATACCCCCGCCGCTTGTTTTTCCCTCGCACGCGCGCACCGTTTTTCCTACACGCCTCTCCACCATTTCCTAGCCACCCTGATATATCGATCCAAATAGATCGGCTCTGAAGTCTTTCTGATGGCAAATAATCATTGCCAGACTCGGAGGAGGCGAAGCGAACAAAGTCGACGTATGTCTTTCGTTGCGTGACATCCTGCAATGACTAACTGACGTGGTGTGTAGGACGAGTGATACGAATCGACGTACTTCCTGATGACGTCCTACTAGGAATATTTGAATTCTGTGTGAAGAGTCCATGGCTCGAAGGCAAAGCGGAAGTGGATAGATGGCAACCGCTGGTTCATGTATGTCGAAGATGGAGATCCCTTATTTTCCGATCACCACGTCGCCTGAATCTGCGACTTTATTGTACACCCAAACACCCGCAAGGGACACACTGGACGTCTGGCCAGCCTGGCCTCTCATAGTTAGGGCTACGATACGGGCTTAACATCAGGTACAGAAAACATCATTGCAGCACTTGGGAGGAGCAATCGCGTATGTCAAGTCGTCCTCAAGTACCTTAAGGCTTGGCAATTGGAAGAAGTCTTAGCCGCGATGCAGGTGCCATTCCCCGAGTTGACACATCTGTGGCTCAAGCTCGAGTCAGAAGGTGGAACGCTGCCAGTCATTCAGGATTCGTTTCTGGGTGGATCTGCCCCACATCTACAATCCTTCTCATTGAATGGCATTCCATTTCCCGGTTTGCCAAAACTGCTTTTGTCAGCTACTCACCTTGTCACCCTTTGGCTCTCCAAAATTCCACATTCCGGGTACATTTCACCCGAAGCGATCGTCGCTCTCATCTCCATGCTGTCCAGCCTCGAACGGCTTAACCTTGAATTCCTATCCCCTCAATCTCGCCCTGACCGACGTCCGCCTCCATCAAAACTTTCTGTTATCGCTGCTCTCCGTTACTTTCATTTCAAAGGGGTTATCGAATATTTAGAGGACCTTGTGACCCGCATCGACACTCCTCAACTCGACGACATGGATATAACTTTCTTCAATCAGATCGATTTTGACACCCAACGACTTTCCCAATTTATCAATCGTACACCCAAACTCGGGAAACGTTACGGTGATGCACATGTGCAATTCTATAGTCACACCGTCGTCGTCAGACTTTCACGCGGATTTCTTCGGATAGAGATCTTATGCAGAGAACCAGATTGGCAGCTTTCGTCCATCGAGCAGATCTGTAACTCCTCTTTGTACCCCCTTTCCACAGTGGAGGACCTCTACATCGATGATCAATTTTCGCAACTATTTTGGGAGAATGATGCTATCGAGAACACCCTATGGTACAACTCTTACTTCCATTTACCGCGGTGAAGAATCTCTACATATCCAAGGAATTTGCACCAGATATCGCGGCCGCCCTGCAAGAGCTCGTCGGGGGTAGAATAATGGAAGTGTTACCCAACTTGCAGAATATTTTCGTGGAGAGGCTCGAGCCGTCGGGACCCTTCCAGGAAAATATTGCACTGTTCGTTGCCGCGCGACAGCTCTCCGATCACCTTATCGCCATTTCTGTCTGGTACAGGCTCTAACGTGAAGCCAACGTGTTGTAGCTCGTAAGTTACAGCCCACGTACTCTTGCTTTCACTCATCTTGTATCACTTTAGCTGCGCAAGAAGAGCTCACTGTTGCTCAACTCGTTTAGCCTCTTTCTTACTTCTTCATTCCTCCTGAATTTCCCCCGTCCCTCCCTTTTCGTCCTCCATCTATCATACATTGTACCGTGCACTGTCTGACACGTCCTTGCACGTGCAGTTGTACGAATATGTACCACCCGTATCGTCTAATACCCTCTCTAGCTCCGAATGTTCTATGTCGATTGGTACTGGTTTTTGATATCGAAACTCTGGCCGAGATTATCCTTTGTGCCCAGATGGAGGAGAGATTCGTCCTTGGTGCGCAAGGCGGTTATGTAGCCTGCGTAACGGAAATGAGAGATAGGGTGCATTAAATGCCCTGGTTTAAGACTCGCTCAAGAAGCTCATGGAAGAGCATCAAGACGCATTGGCGTGCGTGACTTCCTGATAACTGACAAATTTTACTGGAAGGTCGTGGAAAGGCCTGCTGGCCGGAGATGGTTCAGAGGCATTTCGTGTCTCTTTGAAGGACAGCATTCTTCATACTTATTGCGTTCCAAGTGTCTGATCAGAATGCCAGTGGCAGTGATCGAAATCTTGTTCCATTATCACTCGCGATTTTGTATTAACAATACGATGGGTTCCTCACAGACTGGCAGGCCTCAGTACCTCAGTGGCGGCCTCGGTTCTTGTGTTGCCACGCACGCGTTTCTGAGATCCCGTTCATCAAAAGTTGCGTCAAGTCTTGCCCTCCTTGGCGCCACGCCAACCCTCTGAGCAGAGAAATACGCGCAATACTTCGTTATAGGGCAAAAACAAAGTAAAAGGAACAAAGTACATGGTCGTAGGCAGCTCATGGATCATGATGAGACCAAAGCATGTAACCCATATACCTCCTTCCAAAGTCAATGAACCTTGTAATTTGTCGCAAACAGTGCAGACTTACGTACGGCGACATCCACCCCAACATAAGGACACTTCCGCAGATGTGCTCTGCCTGTACCCCACTTCCGCAAGTCAAGCCATAAGCACCGTGAGTTTTAATTCGCCTATCATTGGTGAGTGGGAAAGGCGTTGCGTCGGTCGGATGGCAGTAGCGCCGAGGAAGGGCGCTTGGCACTTGTCCAGTGTGAGACCTGATTCGTTGATTCGAGTACTGGTATGTTCGAGCCAGCACAATTGGTGGTGATCCGTCCCGTTACAAAGTCAACCGCGTTATACTCGAACTTTGAAATCGAGTATACGCAAGTGCTGTATGGTAATGAGAAACGCTCCGGAAGACTTACCCTCGTCGTCTGTTTCTTCCATGATCTGGACATCGCGACGTTGATCGCTTCACCATACTCGTCCACTCTCCGCTTCTTCTCAACGTACGGGAACATTTAAATCGTTAGTTTCCTTCCCTGCGTTCTTGAGGAACGAAACCGCACGGGAAACGTTGACTTTGATATAAATGTCAAATGACAACATCTGCCGTCCGCTTCCTTTGCGTCCGTCTTTGAAACAGCTGCGAAATTCGATCAGACGGGCCTTGTGAGAATGATGCAGGAATCGCAAGAATCAGTTTCGGGTCTTCCGAGTATGTCTCCAGGAGAACTTGTGACAATGACATATTCAGCCTTCAGCTTTGGCACGTGAAGTTGGGGAATTGAATCCTCTTCCATCTGATTATCCTGCGTAGAGTGCGAGGGACCTCGCATGTGTGCATGACCTCCGTCACTTGGTACAGCTTGCTCGTTTGCGCTGCTGACATCCTCCTCGTCGCGAATACCATCTGCTTCTTCTGTTGCAGCAATGCGGGCCAGGCTTGAACGGGCAGAGTAGAGAACGCCGGAGATTTGAGACCTCACCTCGAGTACGCGTAAGGGTATAATCCGGGATGTGGAAGATCTCCATGGGAAAGAAGAACGAGATCGAGAGAGGGAGGAATCCTGTACGAATCGTTAACACACCGAAAGTTTGAACCTAACTACGTATCTAACGCACACTTTGAGATTATCACAGTATTGTTCCTGAGGGACACCCATTTTTTCGGAAGAAGTGGGTTCTGAACACTAGTCTGGCGAGCCACACTCAAGGAAGTTGTTGATGCTATCGGCTTTGAAGGAGATATGCCAAAGGGAAAGGGAGAGTGCGCGACGACTTGGATGCGCCAGACAACGGTGTAAAGGTCAACATTGAAGTGAGTTTTCAGACTGTCTAAATGCCTTCCGAGGGCGCTACTTGGTATTCAGTTGCATTGGTTGCTCTCCAACACTGGCCCAACCGGCGTGTCTTAGTCGGTGACCCTAACCTTACGGTATTCACTTGTCTCACTTACGTAAAGCCCGTAACTCAACTCTTGTGCTAGTGCTCGCTACTGCGACCACCTCCCTACTAAGTTACTGTCGTACCACTCCAGCGCACGCCGAATCCTCATCTAAAAGGCGTGCCCCTCATCAGATCTGCCTACCATATCCAATACCACCTTCGCCTCTCCACCATTTTCTAGCCACCCTGATATATCGATCCCAATCGATCGGCTCTGAGTCTTTCTGATGGCAAATAATCAACAAAGTCAACGTATGTCTTTCGTTGCGTGACATCCTGCAATGACTAACTGACGTGGTGTGTAGGAGGGTGATACGAATCGACGTACTTCCTGATGAAGTCCTACTGGAAGTATTTGATTTCTGTATGGAGAATTCATGGATCGAATGCAAGCGGAATTGGATAGATGGCAACCGCTGGTTCATGTGTGTCGAAGATGGAGATCCCTTGTTTTCCGATCACCACGTCGCCTGAATCTGCGACTTTATTGTACACCCAAAACACCCGCAAGGGACACACTGGACGTCTGGCCAGCCTTGCCTCTCATTGTAGCGGGCTACTCTATGGCCTACTCTTCAGGCGTGGACAACATCGTTGCAGCACTTGGGAGGAGCAATCACGTTCGTCATGTCGACCTCCGGAACCTTAAGGGTTGGCAATTGGAAAAAGTCTCGGCCGCGATGCAGGTCCCATTCCCGGAGTTGACAGAACTACAACTCTTCTTACACCCAAACCCTGAAATGGTGCCAGTCATTCCCGATTCGTTCTTGGACGGATCGGCCCCAACTCTGCAATACTTCCATCTCGATGGCATTCCATTTCCGGGAATGCCAAGAGTGCTTTTGTCTGCTACACACCTCGTCACCCTTTACCTTTCCAATATTCCTCATTCCGGGTACATTTCACCTGAAGCGATGGTCGCTCTCCTCTCCATGTTGTCCAGCCTTGAAGTTCTTTCTCTTCGATTCCAATCGCCCAATCTCGCCCTGACCGCGAAACTCGACGTCCTCTATCAAAACGTTCAGTCATCCCCGCTCTGAAATCCCTTCATTTCATAGGGGTTTTCGAATATTTAGAGGACCTCGTGATCGGCATCGACACTCCTCAACTCGAAATAATGAATATAACTTTCTTCCATCAGACCGATTTTGATACCCCACGACTCGCCAATTCATCAATCGTACGCCCAAACTCGGGAAACGTTGTGCAACTGTGCAATTTTATGCTCACTTCGCCCTCGTCAGACTTTCACCCGGAGATCTTTCGATAGGAATCTCATGCACAGAACGAGATTGGCAGTTTTCGTCCATCGAGCAGATCTGTAACTTCTCTTTGCACCCCCTTTCCACGGTAGAGGACCTCTACATCGAGAGTCCATGTTCGAAACTAGTTTGGGAGAAAGATGCCATCGAGAACACCCTTTGGTTGCAACTCTTACTTCCATTTACTGCCGTGAAGAATCTTTATATATTCAAGGAATTTGCGCCAGGTATCGCGGCCGCCCTACAAGAGCTCGTTGGGGCCAGAATAACAGAAGTGTTGCCCAGCTTGCAGAATATTTTCGTGAAGGGGCTCGAGCCATCGGGACCTTTTCAGGAAAACATTGGGCAGTTCGTTGCCGCACGACAACTCTCCGATCACCCTATCGCCATTTCTGTCTGGGACAAAGAAGCTAAAGGTTCGATGGCCAAGGAAGGAGGACGCCCAAAGAAAAAGAAAACAAGGGTGTGGCGTAGAGCCACTGGCACTAACACTGGCATGAAGCCAGTGTGATGCAGCTCGTAAGTTACAGCCCACGTACTCTTGCTTTCACTCATCCCTGTACCATTTTAGCCGCGCAAGGGCTCGCTGTTGCTCAACTCGTTTAGCCTCTTGCTTACTTCATTTCTCCTGAAATTTCCCCGTCCCTCCTTTCCTCCTCCATCTACCATACATTGTACCGTGCTCTGTCTGACACGTCCTCGCACATGCAGTTGTACGAATACGTACCACCCGTATCGTCTAGTAACCTCTCTAGCTTCGAATGTTTTATGTCGATTGGCGCTGGTTTTGTATATCGAAACTCTGACCGAGACTATCCTTTGTGCCCAGATGGAGGAGATTTTCGTCCTTGGTGCGCAAGGCGGTCATGTAGCCTGCGTGACGGAAATGTGGGATAGGGCTACAAAATGCCCTGGTTGAAGACTCGCTCAAGAAGCTCACGGAAGGGCTTCAAGACGCTTTCGCGTGCGTGGCTTCCTGATGGACTGATAAATTCTACTGGACGGTCGTGGAAAGGCAGGCTGGCTGGAGATGGTTCAGAGGCATTTCGTGTAGGACAGCATTTTTCATACTTATTGTGTTTCAAGTGTCTGATCAGAATGCCAGTGATTGAAATCTTGTCCCATTATCACTCGCGATTTTGTATTAACAGGACCGGTGGGCTCCTCACTGGAAGGCCTCAGTGGCGGTCTCGGTTCTTGTGTAGTCCCGCACGCGTTTATCAAAAGTTCTATCAAGTTTTGCCCTCCTTGACCGGTTGACCCCTGAGCAGTGAAATACGCTCGCAATACGTCGTTATAGGACAAAAACAAAGTAAAAGGAACAAAGTACATGGTCGTAGGCAGATCATAGGTCATGATGACACCAAAGCATGTAACCCATATACCTCCTTCCAAAGTCAATCCGAACCTTGTAATATGTCGCAAACAGTGCCGACTTGACCACCTGCAGACTTTCAGTACGTACGGCGACATCCACCCCAACATGAGGATTATTCCAGTTCCGCCCAGGACCAGTGCGGACCAGCAATACGAGCAATTCTAGAACGCGCGTGCTTGCATCACAGGGTAGAAGTAGGGAAGATCGCGAAGAAGAGTCGTCGTAGTGATAGTATCTGGATATGGGATTAGAAAGAAGGATCGGGGAGTCGAGAAGGATTCAAATACCGATAAGGGCAGAATCACGGTCTTTCCGACGGGGTCCGGTCGTGCAAAGGACTTGAAGACAGTACCGTCAGCATCACTAACGAGGACTGTTCCGTCAAGATGGCGTTCTCGCATGTGATTCGTATTCACGGCGTAAACAATCGTCCGAACAGCTGGAAAGCGAAATACGAATTCAAGTTATTCCAGGGCTGGTGCTTTGTATTCTTACTAGAGAGATGGACGGGCTTATAATAGCGCAGGGTATTGACGGCGTCGAGGGAATCATGAACTTCTTGAGGCGTAGCGACATACTTCCGTTTTGGCACGTGAAATCGGGAGGCGAATCCTCCTCCATTTGATTATACTGGGTAGAGTGGAAGGGATCTCGCATGTGCGCACCATCGTCACTCGGTACAGCTTGCTCCTCTGCGCTGCTGACATCCTCGTCACGAATACCAACTGCTTCTACTGTTGCATCAATGCGGGCCATGGCTTGAACGGACAAAGTAGAGTACGCCAAAGCTTTGAAACCGCACCTTGAGTGCACGTAAGGGTATAATCCGGAATGTATCCGGAATGTGGAAGATCTCCATGGGAAAGAAGAACACGATCGACAGAGGGAGCAATCCTGTACGGATCGTTAACACAACGAAAGTTTGAACCTAACCACGTATCTAACGCACAATTTGAGATTATCACAGTGTTGGTCCCAAGGGAATTTATTATCTCCCCCATTTTTGGGTTCCGGACACCAGTCTGGAGAGGAGAGCCACCGTCGCGCGAGGAGAATGTTGATGTCATCCACGTGAAGGAATCAGAAGGAGACTGCCAAAGGGCTAGTGCTCGATGACTAGGCTGCGCCAGACAACTGTGTAAAGGTCAATATGGAAGCAAGTTTTCCGACTGTCTAAGTGCCCTCCGAAGCGCGCTACTTGGTGTTCAGTTGCACTGGTTGGGCAACCCCACGTAATCGGTGACCCTAACCTTATCTCTGGTTTCTTGCAACTACTAGTACCCCCGTGCTACTTACCATCCCCAGCGCGCGCCGAACCCTATCAGGCCTCATCGACCTCATCGATCGACTCTCAGTGTATGTCAAGAAAAACTCACACGCCGCGTCGATAACTAACAAAGTCTCAAATAGCTCAGCTCAGCTAAAAGGCGTGCCCCTCATCAGATCTCCCCACCATACTCCGTACCGCCTTCGCCTCTCCACCATCTCCTAGCCGCCCGGGATATCAACCCCAATATATCACCGTTCTGAAGGCTGGCTTATGGCAAGGAATCGTCCAGACTCGGAAGAAACGAATCAAACAAAGTCGACGTATATAGGTCTTTCGTTGCGCGACATCTCATAATGACTAACTGACGTGATGTGGTATAGGCCAGGTGACACGAATCGACGTACTTCCTGATGAGGTCACACTAGGAATATTTGATTTCTATGTGATTATCAGTTCATCGTATGCAGGAAGACAGCGGGTGGAGGGATGGCAATCGCTGGTTCATGTGTGTCGACGATGGAGAAGCCTTGTTCTTGCGTCACCACGTCGCCTGAATCTGCATCTTTATTGTACACACAGAACACCCACAAGGGACACACTGGACGTCTGGCCATCCTTGCCTCTCATCGTTGAGGGCAATATGGCCTTTTCATCTGGCACGGAAAACATTATTGCAACGCTTGGGCAGAGCAATCGCGTACGTCAAGTCAGCCTCAAGTACTTTAAGGGTTGGCAATTGGAAGAAGTCTTGGCCTCGATGCACGTGCCATTCCCGGAGTTAATACATCTGGAGCTCACCTCAAATGGAGAAACGGTGCCAGTCATTCCCGATTCCTTCTTGCATGGATCTGCCCCACGTCTGCTGTCCCTATCATTGGAAGGCATTCCATTTCCGGGATTGCCAAAACTGCTTTCGTCTGCTACGCACCTTGTTCACCTTAGGCTCATTAATATTCCTCATCCCGGGTACTTTTCACCCAAAGCGACCGTCGCTCTCCTTTCGGTGTTGTCCAGCCTCGAAACACTTTACCTTGAATTCCAATCCCCTCAATCCCGCCCTGACCGCGAAACTCGACGTCATCCTCCATCGAAACGTACAGTCCTCCCCGCTTTGAGATTATTTCGTTTCAAAGGGGTTATCGAATATTTAGAAGACCTCGTGACCCGCATCGACACTTCTCAACTCGACATCATGCAAACAACTTTCTTCAATCAGATCGATTTTGATATCCCACGACTCGTCCAATTCATCAACCGTACAGCCGAACCCGGTAAACATGATGCAACTGTGCAATTCAATGACGACTTCGCCCTCGTCCGGCATTCATCCGGGATTCCTGAGATAGCAATCTCATGCAAAGAACCAGATTGGCAGCTTTCATCCATCGAGCAGGTCTGTAACTCATTTTTGCACCCACTTTCCACGGTAGAGGACCTCTACATCAAGCACCATTATTCGAAACCAGTTTGGAAGAATGATGCCATCGAGAACACCCTATGGTTGCAACTCTTACTTCCATTTACCGCGGTGAAGAATCTCTACCTATCCAAGGAATTTGCGCCAGGTATCGCGGCGGCCCTGAAAGAGCTCGTTGAGGGCAGAATAACAGAAGTGTTGCCCAGCCTGCAGAATATTTTCGTGAATGGGCTCGAGCAATCGGGACCTTTTCAGGAAAATATTGCACCGTTTGTTGCTGCGCGACAGCTCTCCGATCACTTTATCACCATTTCTGTCTGGAACATGCCTTACCGCTAACATGAAGCCAATGTGATACAGCTCGTAAGTTACAGCCCACGTACTCTTGCTTTCACTCATCTTGTATCACTTTACCCCGTCCCTCCCTTTCCCTCCTCCATCTATCATACATTGTACCGTGCTCTGTCTGGCACGTCCTCGCACATGCAGTTGTACGAATACGTACCACCCGTATCGTCCAATACCCTCTCTAGCTTCGAATGTTATATGTCGATTGGCGCTGGTTTTGTATATCGAAACTCTGACCGAGACTATCCTTTGTGCCCAGATAGAGGAGAGGTTCGTCCTTGGTGCGCAAGGCGGTCATGTAGCCTGCGTGACGGAAATGTGAGACAGGGCTACAAAATGCCCTGGTTGAAGACTCGCTCAAGAAGCTCACGGAAGGGCTTCAAGACGCTTTCGCGTGCGTGGCTTCCTGATGGACTGATGAATTCTACTGGACGGCCGTGGAAAGGCCGTGGCCGGAGATGGTTCAGAGGCATTTCGTGTCTCTCTTTGAAGGACAGCATTCTTCATACTTATTGTGTTTCAAGTGCACTAGTAGTAATGTCTGACAAGAATGCCAGTGATTGAAATCTTGTCCCATTATCCTCGCGATTTTGTATTAACAGGACCGTGGGCTCCTCACTGGCAGGCCTCAGTGGCGGTCTCGGTTCATGTGTAGTCCCGCACGCGTTTAAGATGCATCAAGCCTTGCCCTCCTTGACCCTCTGAGCAGTGAAGTGAAACTTGCAATACGTCGTTATAGGACAAAAACAAAGTAAAAGGAACAAAGTACATGGTCGATGGATCATGATGACACCAAAACACGTAACCTGTATACCTCCTTCCAAAGTCAATCCAAACCTTGTAATAGCAGGAATGAGTTTCGAGTCTTTCGACGAGCATGTCTCCGGGACCACTTGCGGGTTAGGAAATAATTCGAGGTGTCTAGAAAAAGACGAGATGATCAATACCTCGACATTACGCTCGCCGCTGAATAGGCTCACTTAAATCGTAACGCGAAGGTACCGATTGCTTCCTCATCTGCGTCATCGTCACGCCTTCGCTTATTGCTGCGCTTTCTGAAAGTTTCCTCGCCGACATCCTCTTTGCTCACTGTACCACCTAGCCAGTCCTTCATACGTCGAACAAAAGTGAGCATTTCGCGACCTCTGCGCGAGATAAGGCATATTGGAAACTTGAGAGGCGCAAAGGACCAGTGCTGGACCAGCAATACGAGCAATTCTAGAATGCATGTGCTTGTATCACAGGGTAGAAGTAGGGAAGAACAGGAAGAAAGAGTCGTCGTAGTGATAGTCTCTGAATATGGGATTAGAAAGAAGGATCGGGGAGTCGAGAAGGATTCAAATACCGATAAGGGCAGCATCACGGTCTTTCCGACGGAGTCGGGTCGTGCAAAGGACTCGAAGACAGTACCCCCAGCATCACTAATGAGCTGTTCCGTCAAGATGGCGTTCTCACATGTGATTCATATTCACAGTGTAAACAATCGTCCGAATAGCTGGAGAGCGAATCCTCCATATTGTACCGCCGAATGTATGTCCAGCATCGAATGATATTGTCAAACCCTGACATCGACCTAAGAAAATACGAATTCAAGTTATGCCGGGGCTGGTACTTTGTATCCTTACCAGAGATGGACGGGCTTATAATAGCGCAGGGTATTGACGGCGTCGAGGGAATCATGAACTTCTTGAGGCGTAGCGACATACTTCAGTTTTGGCACGTTAAATCGGGAGGCGAATCCTCCTCCATTTGATTATACTGGGTAGAGTGGAGGGGATCTCGCATGTGTGCACCATCGTCACTCGGTACAGCTTGCTCCTCTGCGCTGCTGACATCCTCCTTGTCGCGAATACCAACTGCTTCTACTGTTGCAGCAATGCGGGCCATGGCTTGAACGGACAGAGTAGAGTACGCCAAAGCTTTGAGACCGCACCTTGAGTGCGCGTAAGGGTATAATCAGGAATGTGGAAGATCTCCATGGGAAAGAAGAACAAGATCGACGGAGGGAGCAATCCTGTACGAATCGTTAACACATCGAAAGTTTGAACCTAAGCACGTATCTTACGCACTCTTTGAGATTATCACAGTGTTGTTCCCAAAAGAACTTATTATCTCCCCCATTTTGAGAAGAAGTGGGTTCCGGACACCAGTCTGGCGAGCCGCTGTCAAGGAGAATGTTGATGTCATCCACTCGAAGGAGATATGCCAAATGGGTCTGAAGGGCCAGTGCGCGACGACTTGGCTGCACCAGACAACGGTGTAAAGGTCAATATTGAAGCGAGTTTTCTGAATGTCTAAAAGCCCTCCGAAGCGTGTTACAATCGAAATTGTCATAATGCATGGCCTTATAACAATTTTGACTGTACGGTGCTCGCCATGACCTCGTGACAGGTCTATTACCGTAAAAGGGCTCAAATTTGGGAACTTCAACTTGATTTTCTATGATTTTCCTATAGCCTCAAAAACACGTACAATGAGTTTATATGATGTGTGGGCACATGGGGTGTGCTTTGCTAAGCTCCCCTATTTATTTGAAAATTCCAACCCTTGTCCGACCCTCAGAAAAGTGAACGACCGTGGGTATTATATCCGCATATGGTAATTATGTTCAAATGCGGTAATTTGTGGCACAAAAAGTATATCACGCAGCCATGCTCTATCCACTAATTCCTCCTCCGCCAGCCCGACACAGAATACTCTCCCAAGAAACATTAATAGCTTATATCACTCAACTGGTCCTCAGATAGATTAAATATATAATGTACTCTAGTCTACATAGCACACATAAACACAGGATTTGGGCTCTACAACATTGAACAAGAGGGAAAGCGTGGCAGCAACGAGTGCCCCATGCCCGCAGCACACCAAATTGCACGCACCACCTCCTGCCAAACTGAGTGTGAGTTCTTCAAATGATGGGGAGTTGAGCACGGTCACGACACGTGGGTGTGCGACCTAGGAACGCACACGTTGAATCCTTGTAGCTCTCCTCCGAAAGCATGTCAAGTTCTGCAATAGCGTGAGTGAATTGTATGTTGAAGCGTTTGAGCTGCATTCCAGATATAACTGCATAGAATATGACTTGTTTCAGTACGCAAATCCATCAATGACTAGAAGGCGGGACCGCCGGGACACGCAACTTGTATTCGAAATCGCCAATTGCAAAGACGGATGCTGCGTCATCCTCCGAGACACATGTGTCGTTCGCGGCATTGTTGCAAGGGAGCGGATGGCCATGACAGGTACGCGCGGTCAATGCGTCGAAAAAGTGGTCGTCTGATTATTTCGTGCATTGAACTGACAACATAACAAGGGATTTGATAGAAAACCACACACACCAACTGGCCCAGGTGTCGAGTCCAGCTGTGCCAAAGATGGCGTCGAGACGCGCCTTGAGATACGCATTTGCTTTGAGGTGGTTCTTCAACGCCGGCACGACCTGGAAAGCTTGGCGCATGGCGGCTGCGGCGGGGCACGGGTATGCTGGGACGGGAGAGTCAATCTGGGTGGTGAGGCCTGTGAGGTATGGTTATTAGTGGTAGTGAATTCAACAGGGTTGACGGCGCGAATGTGGACGCACGGAGGCAGATTGGGTGTATACGGGCCAGGGTAAACCGGCAACAAATGAGTCCATGGCGGCGAGCATGGCGCCTGCTACTTGCATTGTGCGGTCTTCGGTTGATGTGCACACCCATATCTCGTTGGGATCTACAGCGCGGAGAAAACCCAAATGGCCATGTTACCCATTCGCATCTACGATCTGGGCCGGATCGTGTGATGTTGGGCAGCTCACTCCCGGTGGACTCGTCGATGCCTCGCAACACGGAAAGGTGGGTGCATCCGTAAGCCCTCGTGTTTGCCGTGCGCTAGATGGTTCCAACAGGATCTATGGGAACTCGGCATGCACGATCGGGATCTCATAATAGAATACAGAGAAGTTGAGGGCAAGTCCAAGACGGATAGGTGTGTTGGAGGCGCAGTACGAAAAGCCTGTGCATCTGGAGGTGGTTTTTCGACCGTTGGGTGGCATCGTGAGGTTTTGTTTACTCAAAGTTGCTGGAGCGCAAGCGAAACATCCCTCACGAAAATGAACGGCGTGGGAATATATTACCCAACTGGGACAAGTAAAATCAGGCTACGTAAATCGCATTCTTTTGGCATGTTCCTTATCAAAAAAAATCCACTAAGCGTTTTGGGCCAATTTACGGCCCACACAGCACTTGCGAGGAAGTGGTGTCGGGCACTATATCCATTGCCCTTGCGTGACGTGACCCTAACCTTATCCAGTGGTCCAGGGCTCGAAGTGTTTGCTATTGCTACAGCAACAACCAGTTCCCGTACGACTATAGTACCATTCCAACGCGCCCCAAGTCCTCATCGATAGGCTCTCAAAAAAACTCGCGCGCAGCATCAATAACTAGCAAGCCTCAAATAGCTCAGCTAATAGGCGTACCCCTCATCAGATCTCCCCACCATACTCCAGTACCACCTTCGCCTCTCCACTTTTTCCTAGCCGCCCTGATATATCGACCGTAATATATCACCACTCTGAAAGCTCGCGGATGGCAGAGAATTCCCGCTGGACTCAGATGAGACAACCTAACCACGGTCGACGTGTGTCTTTTGTTGTGCGACATCCCGTAATGAGTGACCAACTGACGTGATGTGATGTAGGCCAGGTGATACGAATCGACGTACTTCCTGATGACGTCTTACTAGAAATATTTTATTTCTATATGAAGATCACATGTCCATCATATTGCAAGGAAAGGGCGATGGAGGCATGGCAATCGCTGGTTCATGTGTGTCGAAGATGGAGAAACCTTGTTTTGCATCACCAAACCGCCTGAATCTGCGACTTTATTGTACACCCAAAACACCCGTAAGGGACAGATTGGACGTCTGGCCAGCCTTGCCACTCATCGTTCAGGGCAATATAGCCTTACCATCAGGCATGGACAACATCGTTGCAGCACTTGGGAGGAGCAATCACGTTCGTCATGTCGACCTTAAGGGTTGGCAATTTAAAAAAGTCTTTGCCGTGATGCAGGTGCCATTCCCAGAGTTGACAGAGCTGCATCTCACCTCGAATGGTGAAACGATGCCAATCATTCCCGATTCCTTCTTGGATGGATCTGCACCACGTCTGCGAGAATTGGTATTGGATGGAATTCCATTTCCGGGGTTGCCAAAATTGCTTTTGTCAGCTACTCACCTTGTCACCCTTTGGCTCGTTAGAATTCCTCATTCCGGGTACTTTCCACCCGAAGCGATCGTCGCTCTCATCTCCACGTTGTCCAGCCTCGAATCACTTTCCCTTCATTTCCAATCCTCTCGATCTCGCCCCGACCGCGAAACTCGACGTCTTCCTCCATCAAAACGTACAGTCATCCCCGCTCTCGATCTTTTTCATTTCAAAGGGGTTATCGAATATTTAGAGGACATCGTGATCGGCATCGACACTCCTCAACTCGACAGGATGCAAATAATTTTCTTCCATCAGACCGATTTTGATCTCCCAAGACTCGCCCAATTCATCAATCGTACTCCCAAACTCGGGATCGGGAAACGTTTTGCAAGTGTATTCAATGATCGCTTCTCCGACGTCAGACTTTCACCCGGTCTTCACATAGTAATCTATTGCGGAGAACCAAATTGGCAGCTTTCGTCCATCGAGCAGCTCTGCAACTCTTTTTGGCGACCCCTTTCCACAGTGGTGGACCTCAAAATCAAGTGTAATTATTCGAAACAAGTTTGGAGGGACGATGCCATCGAGAACACCCTACGGTTGCAACTTTTACTTCCATTCACCGCGGTGAAGAATCTCTACCTATCCAAGGAATTTGCGCCAGGTATCGCGACCGCCCTGCAAGATCTCGTTGAGGGCAGAATAATGGAAGTGCTGCCCAGCCTACAGAATATTTTCGTGGAGAATCTCGGTCCATCGGACCTTTCCAGGAAAAGATTGGACAGTTCGTTGCCGCGCGGCAGCTCTCCGATCACCCTATCGTCATTTCTGATTGGGACGAACACCCTTGGGACGAACACTCCGACTAGGAGTCGAAGTGATGCAGCCCGTAAGTTACAGCCTATACTCTCTGGATTTCACATTCATCTTGTATCACTCTAGACGAGCAGGAAGAGCTTGCTCTTATTCAACTCGCCTAGCCTCTTGCTTACCTCTTCATTTCTCCTGAATTTCCCCCGTCCCTCCTTTACCTGCTCCATCTATCATACATTGTACTGTACCCTGTCTCACACGTCCTCACACATACAGTTGTACGTATACGTACCATCCTTATCGTCTCATAACCCTCTCTAACTTCGAATGTTTTGTGTCGATTAGCGCCGGTTTTGTATATCGAAACTCTGACCAAGACTACCCTTTGTGCCCAGAGGGAGGAAAGCTTCGTCCTTGATGCGCAAGGCGGTCATGAAGCCTGCATAACGGAAATGTGAGATGGGGCTACATTAAATGCCCTGGTTGAAGGCTCGCTTAAGAAGCTCACGGAAGGGCATCAAGACGCTTTCGCGCGCGCGACTTCCTGACGACTCAACGGTCGTGGTAAGGCATGCCGGCTGGCGATCGTTTAGAGGCGTTTCATGTCTCTCTTTGAAAGACAGCATTTTTCACGCCTATTGTGTACTAAGTCTCTGATAAGAATGTCAGTGATTGAAATCATGTACCATTATCACCGGCGATTTTGTACTACAGTACTCACCCTCAGTGGCGGTCTCGGTGTTGCCCCGCACGCGCTTCTGAGATCCCGTTTATCCAAAATTGCATCAAGTCTTGCCCTCCTTGACGCCACGCCAACCCTCTGAACAGTAAAATACGCTCGCAATACGCCGTCATTGAACCACCCTTGGGGATAAAGCAGCAGACCGTCGTCACCGTTAAGCCCGGTTCGAATAATGAACAGTGCGATATAGGGGGAAAAAAAAGAGAAAAAGAAAACAAAGTACATGGTCGTAGGCAGATCATGGATCATAATGACACCAAAGCATGTAACCCATATATCTCCTTCCGAAGTCAATCCGAACCTTGTAATATACGTCGCAAACGGTGCTGACTTGACCACCTGCCGACTTACGTACGGCGACAGTCTCCCCGTAACGTTGCCACCCCGACGGGGACACTTTCGCCGATGAGCTCTGCCTGTACCCCACCGCCGCAAGTCGAGCCTTAAGCACCGTGGTTTCAATTCGCCTATCATTGTTGAAAGGGGCAGGCGTCGCGGTCGGGTGGTAGTAGCGCCGAGGAAGGACGCGAGGCGCTTGCCGAGTATGAGGCCTGATTAATTCGTCGAGTCGAGCACTGGTATGTTCGAGCTGGTATTCGTGGTGACCCGTCCCGTCACAAAGCCAACCTCGTTATCCTTGAACTTTGAAATCGAACAAAACCAAGTGCTGTATGGTGACGAAAAACGTTCTCAATGACCTGCCCTCGACGTCCTCACGGACGTGACGGTACCTACTCGAGGACCTTCTGAAAACGTCGGAAAGGGGACGGTGAGTACGTGGAGCTCACAAAAGGGACAGCTCGGTGACTTACTTTGGCTTCCTCTTCCTATCTTCCTCTCCTTGGCATCCTCATCTGCGTCTTCTTCTTCCATGATCCGGATATCGCGACGTCGATCACTTTACCATACTCATCCACTCTCCGCTTCCCCACATACGGGAACATTCGGAATCTTTGGTTTCTTTCCCTTTGCTCTTGAAGCTTGAAGAACGAAATCGCACGGGAAACGTTAACTTTGAGATAAATGTCAAATGACAACATCTGCCGTCCGCTGTCCTCTGCGTTCATCCCATGACCCCTGTCCGCGCCGTCAGTTCTTGTGGCATCCGTGTCCAGCCAGAGCCCGTTCGACGTCCTCTTTGTCTGCGTCATCTGAATCGCTGTCACTGGAATCCGCGCCTTTATCGGCCTCTAAAAGTTGTTGGTTACGCAGAAGCGGCCGCCTGCGAGATGGCAGCTTCTCGCTGCTCACTCGCTGCCTTTGATTGATGATCTCAATGATCTCAAGATCTACACCAGCAAGAGGGACTTTTGAATGTTATCTTTCGAAAATATTAGCATTCGCATAACAAAAGCTGGATAATCCGGAAACCTACACATAAGTGGAGAGAACCGTCAAGAATAACACTGCTGCCCGCATTATTCTCACATGCCACTCAGTGGTTATTTGTGGATTTCGCAGCTATCCAAAATAATGTCTTTCTTCTCACTGGCCGTTGCAAGGAAGGAACACTTGGGCGGATGTTATTTGAGTATTGGAACAAATCCCAGCGTGCTCAATATAAGTGGGATAAGGGCAAGCCAGGAATAGCGGGAATGAGTTTCGGGTCTTTCGACGAGCATGTCTCCGGGACCACTTGCGGGTTAAGAAAGAATTCGAGGTGTCTAGAAAAAGATGAGATGATCAATACCTCGACCTCACTAGAAGGATTGGGGAGTCGAGAAGGATTCAGAGAGATGGGCGGGCTTAGAATAGCGTAGGGTATTGGCGGCTTCGAATGAATCATGAACTTCTTGAGGCGTAGCGACATACAGTACTGTACTTCAGTTTTGGCACGTGAAGTTGGGAGGCGAATCCTTCTCCATTTGATTCTCCTGGGTAGATATAGATTGCAAGGGATCTCACATGTGTGCACCATCGTCACTCGGTACAGCTTGCTCCTCTGCGCTGCTGAAATCCGCCTTGTCGCGAATACCAACTGCTTCTACTGTTGCAGCTAAGCGGGCCATGGCTTGAACGGACAAAGTAGAGTACGCCAAAGTTTTGAGACCTCATCTTGAGTGCGCGTAAGGGTATAATCCGGAAAGTATCCGGAAAGTGGAAGATCTCCATGGGAAAGAAGAACAAGATCGACGGAGGGAGCAATCCTGTACGAATCGCGAACACATCGAAAGTTAGTTTGAACCTAAGCACGTATCTAACGCACTCTTTAAGATTATCACAGTGTTGTTCACAAAAGAACTTATTATCTCCCCCATTTTGAGAAGAAGTGGGTCCCGGACACCAGTCTGGCGAGCCACTGTCAAGGAGAATGTTGATGTTATCCACTCGAAGGAGATATGCCAAATGGGCCTGAAAGGGCCAGTGCGCGACGACTTGGCTGCGCCAGACAACGGTGTAAAGGTCAATATTGAAGCGAGTTTTCTGAATGTCTAAAAGCTCTCCGAAGCGTGTTACTTGAGTGTTACGTGGCATCCAGTGCCCTGCCTGCTCGCACGGTGAAGTGACCCTAACCTTAGGGCCCGTACAGCAACTCCGGTTTCAAAACCGAAGCCTGCCAAATTGCAAGGTCCAGTTTCGAAATTGCCCGGTTTGCCGAAATTGAACTTTGGCCAGGTTTCGAAATTGGAGAGGCTGTTCCGTAACTGCCCGGTTTCGAAACCGGCACTTGTCACGTCTGTTGTGGTCATTCTGCCCGGTTTTCACTCTCGTGTCGCGTTTAGTGTTGTGCCAGGCCCGGCTCCAGGCCGGGGGCCGAGCCAAGCCGAGCCCCAGTAGGCCGAGCCGAGCCGGGCCTGGGTGACGGCTCAGTGAGGGCTTTGGCTCGGCTCAAGAAAGAGCAAAGCCGGAGCCGGGGGCTCAGGCCGCGGCTTTTGGGTGGGTAGAACACTGGTAGTTCAGCACCGCGGCACCGCATAGTTGTATTCTTGTCCAGTTGCATGTTCACCAGTCGTGCGGAGCATGAGTGCCTCACACGTGATCTCGAATCCGAACGTCATCGCGTTATCCTCCATCTCCATCAACAAACTAACTAAACTGGAGTTACTGGACGCACACCCCACACAAACCATCTCTATAGCTTTCAGGAGTGTAACTGGCCAGTTGCTCGGACTGTCTCTGTACTCAATCCAGTCAATCGTGAAATGGAGGTGCTCGAGATTCATAACCAGCGTGACCACCGTGGTATGTGGCATGAATCTCGCTCAGGTGCGTCGCGTTGCACTCAAGAAGTGACAAGAACTGCAGAGTTTGTGCTGATCGATTTGTTTTTGCACAGAGACAACTGCAGCCGTCACAGTGGCATAACGAAGAGGGTCCAGCGGAGGAACTCGGGCTATACCGACTCAGACCTTCCCCCAACGCGCTACAGGCGATACCACGAGCTCATGAACATGGTTCTCACTCGCCCTTCCAGGACTCGACTCCTCACGCGTTTCTGTTCCTCTCCCACACGTTCTGACAATTCTTCCGATATCTCGTCTCATTCACCAACCGACGGCGTCAACACCACTTCTCGCAAAGCCGAGCAAGTAAATAACACCATGGAACCGCTTTCATCCTCTAATCAAATGACAACCTGCGAAATCGGAGCAACCTTTCACGACCCCGATATCACTTCACCGACCAACCCAGTTCATTCCAGCTCTCGTCCAACAGGTGTATCATTGACAATTGTCGTGGCCGCTGCGGCGCAAAACGTCACCTCGACCGCTACGTTGTCCCATCCTCTGTAAGGAAGCGGGCAACAGGACTCGGATATAGTTGCACAGAGCGCAGAACTAGAAGCGGGTCAAATTTGTCAACGGCAACGCATGCACTGGCACCAATTCCAACATCCATGCCGAACACGTCGTCGGAATTTTACGATGCAGGTGTCGGCTCTGTCACCACTTCCTCCCACATCACACCCCTCTCTATAGGTTCCTCCATCCCAGCCTCTCGTCCAACTGGAAGTGCCGCGCTTCCTCCGCTACGTCCTCATGGGCTCGTGAATACTGGCAATATATGCTTTGCCAATGCCGTCCTGCAACTGCTTGTAAATCTCCTTCCGTTCTGGAGCCTGTTCAGGGAGCTGGGTGATCTGAAGGTGCAGCGCGGTGCCGGACTCACTGAGACTGGTGGTGGTGCAACACCACTGGTGGATCCCACGTTGAGATTCTTCAAGGAATTTTCAGTTGGGGAGGGGGTCGCAACCGGCCACTAGCGGAACATTGAAGGGCGATGAAGAGAAGACGATAACGTCGATCCGTTCGAACCAACGTACTTGCATGATGCGATGAAGGAGAAGAGGCAGCTCAAACCTTTACTCGTACGTTCCCCTGCTCATTTGTGGCATCCTGTTGCTAATTTGTACTCGCTTAATGTGTATAGGACGGCCAACAGCAGGATGCGGTCTCTTTGTCTGTACCTTGACCCGCTTGAAGAAGAGTTGCCCACGCTACTCACTTCTAGTAGTGGTCGCCAGTCTGCCAGACCTGCACTTGAACTTGAAGTAGAAGAACGCGAGGTGTCTCAGCCTGGCCTGACTGGGGTGGGAAGTCAAGGCTTCGTGGTGCGTCAATTACCCATCCCTCTGCAGTGAACTTAGCATTGAAGAAAACGCGGGCGCGACTTGGCTAATTCCGTCAACTCACCTATCACGCATATATTTGGGGGGAAGTTCTGTTCGCATGTCCGCACTTCAAACAAGCCCAATGTCACCACAGAAGACTGGCGATCACTCCACTTCGACACCCAGGTCCGTGTCTCCTTTCTCCTCGTGTTATCTGCACGATGTCCCGACGGTGACTTACCTAGAACTCTGCCCACAGCACGACTCCTTTACCATCACAGCGAATCGGCAGGCAGCGGGCATTATATAGTTGATGTTCTTCCCCGAACGGAGACGGCGACGCAGGGCAAGTATGGCTGCACATCGATGATGAAGCGGTGACCCGGTTGCGACACGAGGACGTGTTCGGGGGGGGGCATGGTACTGAGCGGTCGACTGACGAGCGGTGGGCTTATATTATGTTTTATTGTCGCACTTCCCTTCCCCGATAAGTACATCATGAAGTGCTGTTATTCGTCCTCCCGAGGATGTTTTCTCTTCATTTCAGTAGCTTACTTACTGCGTGTTTGCTCCGGCCTTGGCAATTCCAGAGCCACACTGGTCCCACATTCACAACCAACTTGAACGCTCCAACTGGCCAAAATTCATTAGAGCTTGACGAACCCTGGATAAACATGAAGCTCAAGGCACCCGAAGCAGCCGTGCTGACTGGGCCATCAAACGGTGGCTCAGGCAGGAGGAACGTGACCCACAAAGATCTGACCTCCGCCGACTCGCCCACCGAGCTACAGATTGTTGCCGTGCCTCCCTCGACTTCCCATCCCGAGACCATTACCAGTCATCTTCATCCTATCAAGTCCATTCAAAAAGCCGGGGCTTGAGCCGAGCCAAGCCGAAGCCGGCCGTTATTGGGGGCTTTGGCTCGGCCCAGATATTTTGAAAGCCTGAGCCCCCTCAAGCCGGGCCCGAGCCGGGGTTTTTGGGCCGAGCCGGGCCGGCACAACACTAGTCGCGTTGTGTTGAATCGCGTCTCCCTTCCACTCTTTCCTTCTTTTATTATTATCATCAATGGCATCAAGCCCATAGATTTGTGTAGTTTTAAACAACTTCATGGAGGCAGAATTGAAAATTTTAATGATTGAGGTGACTTACTAGACACGAAATTTGGAAATGTTCATGTCGGTCAGATAGCCCATATCGATGTGTTAGAATATAAGTATGCATGAGGTTAGTCTGATCCAATGCTGAGTGGCTCAGTGGTTAGAGCGCATGGCATATATTTTGGAGCAGTGGGGGGACCTGGGTTCAATCCCGGCCATCGT